>JAVXUL010000014.1:1782772-1794192 GCA_035590515.1 Trichilia minutiflora | reverse complement strand
TTTTTTTTTTTTTTTTTTATGAGCAGCAAGTGTTATGGTTTTATAAATTTATTTGACAGATTTTTTTGGGTTTCATGCCAACAGGAAATCTTACATAATTCCACGTGAGCCAAAATATAGTTCAATAATGGTGAGTTTCTGCTATATATTTCCAGCCCGACATCATTATTCCTAGATTATTTACTGATTATGCTATCTTTTTGTAGATTGTCATATTTTTCGTCATGCTGGCCATCATCTTCTCTTACCTCTCTGCCACCCGACCTAATAAATAGTGTAAGTCATGTTAGAAGAATACTTCAAGATTCGCCTATTAAGAAATACTCGGCATTTCTCCTTTCCTGTCAAAACTCATTTTTCTTGTATGGTTTGTGCTTGATTACACCTTTCTTGTAACTTCCTCCTGGTGCCAAACAAGAGGTTGGCTTGCTTATGTTATTCCCCTTATATTTGTACACAGTATTTTAATGGTTTGTACTCGATTGTTTGTATATCCAATAAAAAATTTTGTGATAAAATTCGATACGCGTCCGTTCCATTCAGCACTCTGTATGTTTTAATTTTTGAAGCATTGAAAAATGGGGATTGAGGTAGGCTAGAGTGCTAAATCATTGTTCTATGAAGAATAATAAGAACTGCTGCCTTCTACTTTCCCAGCCAGTGTCCACCCAAATGCTGTCCCTTAATGTTACATCATTTTTCAAATTTTCCTACGGTCATAGCATCTGAATGGATCGATTTTGATGTGCTGTGGGAATATAATTCTGTTTATTATTATTCCCATGCCAACAATCATTTCAAGAATACTTGCTATATTTCTTCTGCGGATATCAAATAAGATATTGGTGAATTGTGGTGACGTAAAGTCGATTCTATTAATAAGAGCAGTTGGTAACTGAATCGATATCATATTTTCTAATTTCTCGTGTAATGGTTTGAAAAAAATTTGGGTCTTCTATAACTGTTTAAATATTTTGCCTTCAAGATTGATTTTCTTTCTTATTTATTTTCGTCTCTCTCTAGCACCAATCATGATGTGAGTGTTCGATAAAAAGTTTCGAATTCCTTTGTAGCCCAATTGCGTTAAGAACCAATTACAAACCTCATTTTTATATATATTTAAGGACGAGATTAGCGAGGAGCTTAGTCTGTATCAAAGACTCCTTTCAGAAACTGAAATAACAATGGGAGAAAGAAAATTCATTGCATTGCATTAAGCCTCTAGTGCTAAATCTATGAGAACAGAAAATGCAACGGTTATAATTGATTGCACAGTTCGAAGTCAAATTTGTACAAAATGTTGACAATTCTGAGCAGAACGCTGCTTCACTCACAGTAAGAGGAGAAAATTGGTGGTGCCTTCTGGCCAGGCCAATCTTAGATTCCATACAAATTACAGCACTAGCCTGGCAGCAAATTATATAGTATGTTGGGCCTATCTGGCAGAACAAAGAATGTACTGGGTTGGGCTGCAAATTATAGCCCGATAGGCCTATCTGGCACAAACCTTAATGTTTTCGTGCCAAGCCCTGAAGAGGCCCAAATAGTTCAAATGCCCCGAATGGCTCAAATGAGTCCAAATCGGTCCAATTTAATAACAAAAAAAAAATTTATTACTTTTTATTTACTTAATATTTATGAGAAAATGATTATCATTTTATAAAGAAAAATGTATGATTTGAAATTGATTACTTTACACCCTACAAGTCTATAATTATAAGTTTACAAATAATTAAATTAGAGAAGAATTTAACAAGAGTTATAGCCGTAGAATAAGTCAAGGATAATTACAGCTATCGATGTTTCATCTTTATCTTTAAGTTAAAAATATATTATTTTTTAATTAAATTGATACTAAATCGTCGAGCAAGTGTTTAGAGAATAATGAATAAAATAATAGTTTGTTATTTATTTATTAATTTTTTTGCGAATGTAACTAATTGTATTTTTAGTTATATTTGTTTATGATATATTAATTAACTAGTTATATTTGTTTTTATTTTATTTTTAATTAATTGTATTTATTTAAGTGGGATTTTAATTATGGTGTATTTGAATAATTTAATTATTAAATATATAATATTTATAAATTTTACTTATATTTCTATGAATAATTTAATGGGTGAGTAACATTCAATTTCTATTTTAATTATTACAAGAAAGGTTTATAACTTTCCTTTTTCAGTAACTCATTTTATTCATGGATACATTACTCATATTACTCATAAATACATTTAGTTTTAATTATTTATTATTTATTAATTTTTATTTTATAATTTATTAATTAAATTTTTAAATTTTAATTAAAGTATAATGATAATGTTTCATACTTTCATTTATAAATAAGAATATAATATAATAACATTTATAAATTAAAAATATAATACATAATTATTTTAATATTTAATTTAATGGACCGGCCCAATAAATCCCAAATATAGGACCCCCCGGTCAGTCGAGCGTGTCCTGCAGGCGTTTGTCTTTTTTTTTTTTGAGCTGGCCCGACAAGGCCTAAATAGGGTGCTGGCTGGGCCCCAAGCACCAGTGGACCGAATACAGTTGGGACGGGCTGGGCCGAATAAAGAAATACATAAATAAAAAAATTCTGATCACATCCTCGAACCAAATAAAAAAAATTAAATAAATAATATATGACAGGCATTCATATATCAACTGGAACAAAGGGGGATATTTAACTATATGACATGTTCAAAAAAAAAAAGAGAGAGACAAAAGAAAAGTCAAAAGGATCGATAATTTTCTATTTGTCACAACACCTGCTCCATTCTTTTAGTACAACCAGAGCAAAATACACGCATACAAAATCCGCTGCACAGAAGCTGATCATCGGAAAATGTCAGAAAACTTCAGCCATCTTGCTTGCAAGAACACGCTCCCTTCTTTCAACGTATCCAAATGGGAACCATCCTGCTTGTCCCTTGCATTCCCCTTCAGCCCAGCCATTATTTGTCACCTGTCAAGGTTAGCAGAATAGAGACAATATTGTAGAGCATTAATTTTCTAAGTCAAACATCAGATTTAATTTAAGAAAGATTAATTAAGGTAAGCTGTGAACCTTCCGAACCACCACATAGTCACCAACTGACAAACTTAGCTCAACATCAGATTCAGCTTTATACGGATGCATAACCTGCAATACAAGGCCAAATTAACAACATTTTCTGGACAAAAAAAAAAAAGAAGTTAAATAGCCATCATAAAACAGTGCCGCTATTATCCAACATATTCATAAGTAGGAACAAACTAGACATAATAACCTCTCCTAAAAAATAACCCATGCTGTCTGTTGATCCATTGTGTGCTTCAGAAGCATATATGCCATTAAGTTCTTCATATGCAGGAGGTGGAGGCATGGTGCTCTCCACATTTGGGGTAGGGGCTGCTTCAATCCGTTGTCTCTCTGATAACATCTATCAATAGTAACAGAGATAAATGGATTGTAATCATAAACTGACATAGAAAACCACTAGCATCAGTTAACTGTAATCAGCTTTAATTACAGGATAGTACAAGAGAACAAGCTATCACGGTTAAATACCTCGCCTTCAAGCTGATCAAGTATCTGAAGGACTCTTTCATGATAAGCACGTTCTGCTTCAACCTTCATGTATAATTAAAATAACAAGACAGTTTCAGAACGACTTCTGGCAATATACATCCAAAAACATATTAGATAGAATCTATAACAGATATAGAGGTAAATTTACACTACCATGGCAATAAGTCGCTGAAGAGTTAGCCTCTGTTGCTGAGATTCAACTGCAGCCATTGCTGCAGCGGCTTCCTTCCCCAATATTGCCATGTTAGCCTTCAAATCTTGCAGCTTTAATTCTGCAGCTTCTAATTTGATAGGAAGATCTGGATTGCCAGGGGTTTCCCTCACTTTAGCTTGCCTTCTGGAAACTTCGATAGCCTGACTAGGTTTAAGAGAGGATGAAGTTACAAGCCTGAGAGAAGGATATCAATCAAGCAAGCAAGCTCGGAGATACTTCTTGTTAGGCACTTCACAGAGTTGATCAGCGATGCAGTCCAATATGTTTTGCATAACATTAATGAGTGGAATTATTCTACATAAACTTTCAATGAAACTAAAGCATTTTAAAATGGAAGAAATACCTATCTATAAGTCAAAGGTTAAGCAATCCAGACATCCTAATAACTATATTGAACATCCTATTACAAAATACCTGAGTTTCAGCTTCCTGTCTCATTCTATCATAACGTTGAGCAAGATGTCGGGCATCCTCGAGTGGAGCTCCCATTACCATTGCTCTAAGTGGCTCTGCCACCTAAAAATCAGAGCATCCAAAACCACATGAAAACAAAATCAGAAGGTATGTCAAAAGAAATGTATTAAGGCTCACTGACTCCTATTCTAAATGTTTATGATCTCAACTAGTAAGTCAAAGATATGGATTTTAGATAACAGGCCATTCACACAGCCAGTAATGTTTACAAATTAGTTTCAACTCAGTAAAGTTGAACCAGTTACATTTATAAATTATTAATGGCATTCATTATTTGTATAACTAACATAGTGCATCAACATGAACAGCCATATGAACTATCTGGTTATCTGCATCCACATCAATTGCTTCCTTGATCTAAGACAAGTCTTCTGGAGAAGCCTTTTTGTGGGTGTGCTAATCATGTTCACTATTCAAAAAATTGCAATGCAAATAATAAAGATAGCAAAGCGTCAATATGATCATTCATGGACAGTAACAAAATTAAAAATATAAATTACTTATAATTTAGATTGAAATAATTACAACGAAAAGTATGTAAATATCAGAAGAAGATAAGAAGGCTAAATATGCAAATATTGAAAAGCTCAGTGCTATAGACTGAGAGCCTCAGGGATGTCTTGCCTAATTGACACAAATTAAATTTAACAAATCTTATATTGGTCAACCTGTGTGCCCAAAGCTTTCAACAAATTCCCATGCTCCTTTTCCATTTGAGCACGAGCTCGTCCATAACTTAGCGCAGCTTTTGATAATGTATTACCACTAGTACAAGTATTTTCAGAGCCATATTTCCTGCTATCCTCTGATAACTTTGTTCCTGACAAAAATAAAGTGTATAAATGGAAGAATGGTGTTAGTCCATAAAACTAACAGTAAAACACCAAGAAATCACATAACAGTTTCACCAATAACCTATTTCAACTTGCTTGGACCCAGTAACGATATATCCTTCCACACCACGAACAATATCCCTTTGGAAATGCTGAAAAATAAGAACCCAGATATGTCAAAGAACAGAAGAAGAAAAAATGGAAGAGAGATAAACTGCAGGTGGACTGGGCAACCTTCCCCGCACGTGTTGATATGTAAAGCCTCTCAAGCTTCTGATGCTGATGGAGCTCTGCCTCATCAGTTACCATGCTGTCTGAAAAACCATATCCCCCACCTCCAAATTGTTTGCGGACAGCCTAAAAATAAGCAGTCCGCATAAACCAATCACTTATTTTTTGCAATTAAAAAATAAATAAAAATACAGCCAAACTGAGTCAGACATTTTAATTAAAGACAGACTAGGCAGTTGATAGCAGAGAAAATAAAAACCAAAGATAATAATTACAATGTAGCTTCAGTCAAAAACAAACAAAATATATATATATATAAGCATATATTAGGGGGGAAAATATGGTTGCAAGCACCACTGGCACGCATAAAAATTGACTGGCGCTATGAAATGATGTAACTAAGCCAGAATCTGCTACATTATTAGCAGTGTTAAAGGAGATATTTGATAAAAATGACACTGGTTTTATACAGGTTTTCATGCACACATGCATCTACATGAATTTTTGTTTATTCAGAATAATGGTGTCCACAATGGAAATTTTGAAACAGTAACTCACAATTAAGCCTTACAAATGAAAGCCATTGATATATCAAGCATTAACTTCAGTTTCTCTAAGCGGACCTGTTATAAGCTAGAATTTCCTTCTTTCGAGTAATACACACACACAAAAAAAAAGAAGTCAGTAATTGCTATGTGATAAGTAAGCATCCTCTAGTTCCTGAATTATGGTACCCAACCATTTTGATTGCAGCACCTCTTGGAGCACTTACAAATGTGACAATCATAACTGCAGTAGGAGAGAGAATATTTTGTAGTACATTGTTCGTTGCTCTAGAACTACATTCAACATAAGATACCCAGTACAATGCAGAACTATTTTCCGAATTCACCAAATCATACAGGAATAAATCTATCATACTTCCATTTCTGACACCAAAGTCAATGATTAGTTAAAAGCTAAGCAGTTGCTGATTATTCTTCCTCTAATCATAATTTGCTGCTTAAAATACAGATCTACAAAATGCAAACAATTCTTTTACCATTACATTTCACATTTACACAATTGAAAATAATCTGATAAGATGGGTCATTCACACAACCACAAACCAATGACAATACTATGTCAAGAATCAAACACACCTAAACCACATAATACCATAACAAAATAATCCAACACTTCAGCAGCTCAGAGAAACATTCATTTTGGCATTTATAATATTCCTATTCTGCATCTGCCATATTAAACTATAAATTTATAAATTCTAATATAAATGGTGATAGAAACAAAAGAAGCCTCATCTAAAATCATCCCCGCATCTTTAACCTAAAATCATTTCGGTAGATCCAACATTCAATTTTAAACAGCACAAACGAGACCTAAATCATCGTAATCAACAAAGCTCAAAACCATATATAATAAAAAATTTTAAAACTATCGAAACGTAACCAATTAGAATCTCCAACAAATCGAACACAAACGAAAGTTTCAATCGAAAAAAAAGACGAAATAATAAATAAAACAATACCGTACAAACGAGATCAGCGCAGTCAAGCTAAGAAATTCAACTGAACCTGGATCTAATTGAGTTTTCAAAAATGAATACTAAGTTTTCTTCGGACACATGTATATATAAATATATATATCTGATAAGAAAAATTTTCTCCGTGCAGAAAGAGAGAGAGAGAGAGAGAGAGAGACCTGTTGCTGCCGGGCGACTTGTTCTCTGAGCCGAGTGGCTTGTTTTCTAATAGCGTCCATTCAGTTGAGGAGATACTGTGGGTTTATAATTTTTTTTATTCAAAGTCTGAAGGCGAATGGATGGTCGTTTTGCAGAGAGACAAAGGGGAAGAGAGCTAATTTGAAATGCGTTTAGCCACCCAGTTCGGTTGGCAGAGTCGTTGTACTATTTTTTATTTTTATTTTTTAAATATATTTGAAAATCAGATGAAGTGGGTGTTATGTTATCATATGGTCGTTCTTATCATATCATTATAAGCTCGTCTTCTTTTTCTGTTTCTGTTGAGTGTGACAGTTCTATATAAAACTTTATTAACTCTTAAAACATATTTGAAATTAGGGATAAGTATTCATGGTTTAAATAGTTTTAAATATTATAATTTAAATTTTAATAATTTAATAACATATCATAAATCTTAATTAATTCAAATATTATGTGATTTAAATTCATAATTTAAATTTATACTTAAATTCAAATAATTTATTAATTTCGCTTAATTTTAAAAAATAAAATTCTAAATCTTAATTTATTTTTTTAATTTAATTTTAAAATAATAAATATATAATATTATCATATAATATTAAAAATAATTAATATATTATTTTATTATATAATATTAATATAATAATAAATATATTCAATATCTATATAACAATATGACTAGATAGTTTAAATTTTTAAAAATTAATTCAAACCGGTTCAATTAAGTGATGGAGATCAATTAAGATTGAATTAATTTGAATTTTTACAACTTAATTTTATTAATTTAATCCATTATGACATTTGATTAATAATAGATTAGAAGCCTTCATAGTTTATATTCAAAATTATAAAATATTAAAGATTAATTTTTGACAAACGGGTGTCATTGTGCCGGTCTAAAAATATAAATGTTAATGACAGACGTGAATCATGATGTAAACGTATATAAGATATATACTCGGTAATAATACTCTCTAGGCCTAGATGATAAGACTTTAGAATTTAAAAAAATGATAACGGATAAATATGAAGAATAAATATAATATATAGACCCGTCAGAATAAATAAAAAAAGAGTTAATTTTGAGTTTATAAAGAGAATAATATAATAATTTTAAAAAATAAAAATATATTTGTAACCTGATTTCATATTTATATAACCTAGGTTGCAATCTTACCTTTCTAGAATTAACACAAGTGAAATTCCCTCCCTGTTTAGGTATACTTCACACATCTTGCAAAAGCATGACAAGCCAACAACTCCTTTTAAAGTCCTCTTAATTCATTATTGTAAAAAAAAGAGAAAACATCTGAAGAAGCCATACCCCATTAAGCACTTTTCCTAGTAATGGCTATCGAAGTTTACATAAACTTAGCCAAACAGGATCTAACAAATAGTCCTTAATTTTGGACCTCAGTCCCTTGTGCTTAAAGTAGTCTCAATTTCCCGTAAGCTAGATTATCTAAAAGCAACCAAAATTCTTAACATTCAAATCTTGGATGTCACGTTTGCTTTACTATTTTGGATAGAAAGTTGTTAAACATGTATTATAAAACTTGCTTTGGGGTCTTTATTGTGTTTGAACCCAATGCAATATGGCCCGTACAATCATAATATAAATCTGTAAAGTGATGTAGATTCAATACATTATTGCACTCATGGCATTTGTTAGACTTGTAGAAGTTTTGATGTTATTAAAAAAAAGTAATGTCAGGTCTAAGTCTGTTAATAATATTATCTGTTTTATTCTAATTTTTGGGATCCTATGTTGATACTGCTCTTCTTTAAGAAGGTTTAATTGTTTAGTTTTTGGAGTTAAACCATAACCTATTTTAAAAGGTCTTATTGACAATTTAGTTCTAACTCTACATATATATTAACAATTTAGTTTCAACTTTACATATATAACTCAGTAACTTTCTCTCCTTTCTAATATGAGATTTGGTTCATTCTGTCGTCTTAGAAACCTACCAGAAACTGTTCCTTGTTCAGGTTCCCTTGCCTAATGTCAATTCTTGTCCTCATCGAACCAGGATATTATAGATCCATCCGCTTCCGTCTGTTTAGTCTTCGAACCACCATCATCGTAGTAGAGTTAGGTCTGATAAGTAATTTCATTAGGAATAAATCCATGTAAACTGTTTTGGTGAAGTGCCACTCTGAGCTCTGTACAATTTGTAATTTCATTAGTAAGAATGTCGACTGAGTTATCTGATGGCACCGTTACAGCAATTTTGAACTTTCTTGGCAAGAACTGAGTTCCATAGATGGGCTCTGGAGAATCAGGGAAATTTGTTCCATGAGAATTATCATTGCAGGCCTTGACTACTTCAGGTGGTTCCGATGTCATTACTTGCTCCCCATCCACCCATATATCATAGTAGAAACCTGACTGAGGAGCTAGCAGAGCAGCAATGTTCTCTGCTGTTTCTTGGGCAAATAAGTAATCTTTTCTTACCAGAGGAGCAGGGGGAGCTAGAACATTCCTATTGAGATCACCACATGCACCAAGGGTTGAACCCATACTTCGAATGATGCTACTCACTACTGTCTTGAGGTCCTTGCTCAGAACACCGTGGATCTGAATAGTTTGTCTGGTCGTCAAACGAAGCGTTCGAATCCCAAACTCATCAGCAAGATAATCCATAGTCAGATAGAGTTGGTTTGAGACTTTCCCACAAGGATTCTTAGTTCGAAGCATAAATGAATAAGATTTTGCACCTCGTTCATCTCTATTATATTGTTGGTAGCTCCCATGGAATTTGATTAATTGTGTAGCAGATTCACTTATGTTATGCGCGTCTGTCAACAATTCTTCATTAAGCGGGTATCTTATGAAATTACTTTCCTCTTTGATTATTTCCACCTTACTACGCTTGGTTGCAGTCTCTGGCTTTACTGGCTGCAAAAGCAGACACTTGGTTTACTCTACATATCCCATATTCATATTTAGAGGATATTATAAATTTGAGCCAAAACATTCACACAAAAAGTACATTCAGTTACCCATGTACAAATTTTGAAAACATCCCAGAAATACTGCAATAATCAATGTAGTTGAAAAACAGGGAATGTGTTTTGGTTCATTAAATAAACCATATAAATGATTCCAAAAATGTATGACTTGAATAACTATTTTCAAAGATAGTCACCAAACACAATGTAAAGGTAATCCTACAAACTTTAAGCTGGAAGCTGAAGATTGAAGCTGAAGACTGAAGCTGGGAAAAATGCTGGAGCTGAAGAGTAGTTAGTTAATAGCTGTAACTGAAAGCTGGTAGAAAAAGAGGGAAATGCAGAGTGTACACGTGGGAGTTTGAATTAGTTAAATTCATGTGATAATGTGTGCCATACATTACAGAATGCTAGGTAACAGACTTGGAAAACTATAAAACTGAGAGCTGCTGTGATAGAAATGTGGATTGGTTGCAATCTGGATTGATTTGTTCTCTTGGATTGAAGATTGTTCACTGCTTGCTGGTTCGTGTTTGTTTTCTTCCTTTCTTGGGGTTGGATTTCATCCTGAAAATACTCACACGCAATCTTCGATCTTGAACATCTAAAATTCAATTTTCAAATTTTAATTCTACAAAAGAATAATTTTTTTACAATAATTCCCAGAATATACAGAATATGGAAAGTGGAAGCTATCTATTCTTGAAAGTGTTAATTATTTCCGAATTAAATATCATCTGTCGCTCAAGAATCAAGTTCCCGAACTCTACATAAAACGACAGCGAATAATAAAGATAAAAAATTCAGTAAATTAATGAAAATCTCACCGTGGACACAGCTAAAACGGGCGTACTCCTCGACGCACAGGGAACTGGAAAGACGCAGAGATTGCGAGTGAAAGCGGAGGAAGAGTGCCACGATTTCAATCCGTCAACGTTCCGAATCCGAATCATTGGATTGTTCGGTACGACCGTGTTTGCAGCTCCGACCAACATCGTCATGGTTAGAAGCATCATCTGCATAAAGAGCATAGATTTGGAAATGAAAGAGTCTCTGAAAAGGAGAGATTTGGAAACTGAGTTGAATCGGCTGTGGAGCACAAGAAACCCTAGACAAATGAAGTTTTTGATTTTATGATACATGTGAAAGTGGAGTTTGCTAACGTGGGCTCTCACGTGCCTGACATGGGCAGTATTTCTCTGAGCGTGCGCAGCACAAGTTTGTCATTTTCTCTTGCGGAGCTGTGTCATAATTAGGGGGAATGACGTTTTCAAAAAAACCAAACACCCCCCCTGTCAGTCAGTAAGTTTCCAACAAAAATCCTCCTATTCTCTTTTATTATAAATTTAAATGACAAAATAAAAATTAAAAAAAGCATACTGTATATAACATTAGGGTTTTTTTTTGTTA
>JAVXUL010000014.1:1760455-1775982 GCA_035590515.1 Trichilia minutiflora | reverse complement strand
ACATGCTATCCTCTAGCATTATACTCATTGATAAATAATAATAAATGAGGCGAAGGGAAAGAATGTGTCCACTCACAGTCCTAGGGTGAAAAATCACCTTCTCGATACCCTCCTCGCAGTGGAGATCCTCCCGTCTCAGCTATTACGCCTGGACACATACAACACAAGTCACAAAGTGCGTGTATGATGCAATGCATACTACCCTTGCACCTTTCTCTCTCTTTCTCTTTCTCTCTCTAGAACACACTATCCTCACACAAACCTCGCTCTAAACATATATTTCTCATCAATTTCAACATCATAAGCTAATCAAAACCTCTAATTTACCAATACAAGCGATAAATTAGAAAATTCTCAATTTTTAGGGTTTTGTGAACAGTGATTCAATTGTTATTTCTTAGATCTACGTGAAATGATCGCTTAATTGAGATAGATAGACTGAGGAACAAGCTTACCTAAACCCGTAGGCCAGCTTAGAGCCCCGATTGACTTGAATCCCTCTTTTTGCTACTGTTCACCGCCACCCAATCTTCGTGATTTCTCGCGAACCGTCGCGTGAAACTCCGATCAGATGGGATTTCTGGGTTCTGGTGTTGATTCTCAGTTCATAAGAACTAAAATGATGAAATTTGGTGGAGGAATGGCTGAGATCAGTTACTGGGAGTTGAGAGAGTGGTTTCTGCTGTTCTAGTAGAGAGAGAGTGAGGAAAAATGAAAAAAATGGGGAAGACGACCTGTCCTCGAGCATAAATACTATAAAATCCCTGAAAGGTGTCGATACGTTTCAACGTATCGATACCTTTGGCATTTCTTCCGCAACTTGTCGATACGTTAGCCCAACGTATCGACACCTTTGGCCAGAATACTGTTCACAAGCTTACAGGGTGTCGATACCTTCCTCAACGTATCGACACCTTTCGTCGCAAACGGGTTTCATCTCCGTCACCAACGTGTCGATACCCCTTGCCAATGTATCGATACGTTGGGTACTGTTCACTGTTCATCATGCCTTCAAGGTGTCGATACCCTTCACCAAAAGTATCGATACCTTAGGCTTTAATAGTAAACGTATCGATACCTCCCTCAAAGGAGTCGATACCCTTAGCCTCAACCTCAATGTATCGATACGTTTCCCCAAATGTATCGATACCTTTACTTCTGGTCCTCCTTCCGAGGACTACTACTTCAATTAGCCATAACTTTCAGCTCAGATATCCGCTCGGAACTCATAATATATCAATGCAAAGCTCTCACCAAGCTCTACAAAAATAATAGGAACTTTTTCTCAATTGGAGATTATTTTGAGGTCAAAAATCTAGTTCTTTCTCATAAACTCATATCCTACACCATAATCTTATCCAAGTCACATTCTTCAAGTTTTATACCCTCTCGTGCACAATCTAAACACGAAGACATGTACAAACACTCTTGAGGGATTTATAATTATACTCAAATGCTAAGGGACGAGTTTCACACTATAGCTATCTAATTATAATCAAAATCTTATCGATAATAATATGTATAACCTGTTAATCTATTCAACATCTTATTGATGAAAGAAAAGGAAAAATGGTCCTTCCTTGTGTCTTTGTTCAACTTGCGTTAGTTTATACACTCTTTCTATCCCGTAGTCATCTTCATGGAAATAAAATCATCATTTGCATTTTTAATCATTAACATTCCCTATTTCTCTTGTAGTACTCGTAAGTTATCAAAAATGGCATAAATGATCCCAACCTTTAAGAGTTTCAGAATCTTTACTTAAACTACTTCCTTTATTATCAAATTAAGCCTTTATTGGTGCTTAATTATAGGCTTATAATATTCTTTTATTAAAATTTTATACATAAGAATATAAGGATTTATACTGTTGATATCTGATATTGACCCTCTTAATGATGACTTATACTCTCTTAAAACCTTCAACAACTTTTCTTTATCTACTTCTATCAAAGATGCAAAGATAATCACTGAAAAGATACCCAAGAAAATATATCAAAAGTTCTTCAGTAGTTGCTTTAATTTTGAATTAGGTGGTTCTTTCGATTTCTCTTTAGCTAGTGTCAACTTTTTCTTCACTTAGAATCGATAAGCTTCTTTTTTTAATACTTCAAGAGTACCTAAGAAGTACTTACATCATCATCAGATAACTCGCCAAGATCAGTTCTATTAAGTGTCAAACTTCTCTCTAAAACATCCTTTATTTTCAAACATAGCTGAAACTTTACCACGGACTCATCAATAATGTCAACTTAACTAAAGTGGCCGGTTCTCTCAAAAATTACATCGATCAGTAGATATGAAAATCCACTTATTCTTCATTCACCCTTAAGGTCAAATTTTTACCAAGCACATCAATTAATGCTCTCCCAATTGTTAAAAGTGGCCTATCCAAGATAAGAGTTACCTTAAAGGCTTCTTTTATATCCAACATAACAAAATCCACTGAAAAGATAAATTTATCAACAATAACTAGAACGTCCTCTGCTACACCATTCAAATATGTAATAGATCTATCGACCAATTACAAAATGATAGATGATGGCTTTATTTTCACTAGGCCTAATCTTTTGAAGACCGATAATGGTGTTAAGTTGATGCTTGCCCTCAAATCACACAATGCCTTCTTAAAAAAAAATTGCCAATAGTATACAGGATAGTGAAACTTCTTAAATTCTTGAGCTTCTGAGATAACTTTCTTTGAAAAATAATATTGCATTCTTTTGCCAAGTTAACTATCTCAAACTCTACAAGTCACTATTTTTTACCAAAATATCCTTCATGAACTTTAGATAATTTGGCATTTGCTCAACGATATCAATAAATGGGATATTAATATGAAGTTTCTTAAATACCTTTAAAAATTTAATGAACTAATAATCTTTCTTTTGTTTTTGAAATCTTTGATAGTAGAGTAAATTTGGCTTAGTTAAAGGCATACTATGTGTTGCTCTCATATTTTCTAACTTTGGTTAATACTTCTCTTGATCAACACCTTCTACTTCTATCCTTTTCTTTTGGATTGGTGTTGAAGAAGTCTTCTCATCATTATTCTCTTCATGTATTCTCTTAACTTTCCTTCCACTTCTCAAGGTGATTACCTTACATTGCTCCTTAGGATTCACCTTAGTATTATCAAAAACTTGCCTTTTTTTTTCAATTTTATAGAAAAGGCAAGCTAACCCATTTGGATTTCCTAAATCTTAAACGAAACTTGTATATTCCCTACATAAGTCTCTATGTTCTCCATTCTCATTTCTCCTTGCTTGAATCGCTTGCTAGACTTTGAAATAAAAGTTGCCAAGAGGTCTTTCACTAAAGGTTTCTTCTCTATATTTGGGTTACTATAATCTAGAGTTGGTTGCAAGCATTTTTATTGTTTCTACAGGGACAAGTTTTCATGGTTCCTTAAACCCGGATAGTAGTTTATCAGGATTTAATTTCATCAAAATCCAAAATTCCTGATATTGATGTATTGTACTTACTCAACCTCATTTTTAACTCTCAAAAAAGATGTGGTTACACTAACCATAGACTCACTTGAGCTTACACCTTGTGGAGTGAAGGATGCAAATTGATTTGCCAATGAATAAATCTGAGCTAAAAGTGTTGTGAATTTATCAACTTCAAATATTTTGGTAGCCTTCTTTACTTAAGCTATATCTTCTAACCATTGGTAACAATTAAAGGCCATATCCTTCAACAAATTGAATGTCTCTTATGGTAGTTTAGACATCAAAGTCGTTGCATCTAGGAGTGTTATATTCTGACCTATGAACTCATTGTAAAATAATTAGACTAGAAGCCAATCTTTATACTCGTATTATGAATACTTTTGTGGAGGTCCTTGAATATCTCCTATGCCCCATACTATAGCTCAAAGTCTTACTACCTAAAAGTCTTAATTTTAGTTTGGAAAAGTGTGATCTTAGATGGTGGAAAGAACTTTAAAAAAAACTTCTGAACCATAATACTGCCCGATTGCAAGGTTTATAACCATCCCTTTGCCTTATCCCTCAAGGAGAAAGGGAATAGACGAAGTCTTATAGCATCTCCAGCCACTCTATTCATTTTCACTAAGTCGTAGACTTTCAAGAATATAGCCAAATGAATATTTAGATCCTCAAGAGTTACTGAATTGATTTTGTTGCATCATGCTTATGAGTGATAGCTTGAGCTCAAAGTTGCTTGTGTTAATCAGCTGCCTTACAATGCTCAAGCAATTTTCATTGATCACCAACCTAAACAAGTCTCAAATAGCTCGTTGTTGGTTGTTGTCACCTTCTATTGGACATACTCCAACTCTTCTAGTTACTTTACTCTCTCTTCAAGGTTCGCTTAATCTTTGGATCAAAATTAGCTATTTCCAAACTTCTTGTTCTTTGCATACAATATGAAAATTACACCCAAAAATTTGAAAAAAAAAAATAAAAAATATATAGATTAAGATTATCATAAAATTGACTATAATATTGTTGGTTTCTAATGGCCTAAAACATACATAAATGAAAGTTTTCTTTTCAAGAAACAAACCCTAAAACTATGCATGTCAATAACAAAGAAAGATAGCAAAATATGTGCAAAATGAGAGGTTTAAGTGCATACCTTACAAGCTTTTTGATTTGATACAGTTGAAGCCCAAAAATATGAGCTCTCTTTACTTAAAACCCTCCCCAAATGTGCTTCCATGACTTCCCACGTTCAAGAGGAAGAAGAAGACCCAAAAAGGTGAATTTTACTCATTTTTTCATTTTTATAATTCAATAATTATCCAATAAATATTATAAAATAATGGGACACTAATGTGATACAACCAATCTCATAATACATGACTAAGCTCAAGTCAAACTTGCTTAAAATTTTGACCAAGGAAAAATTAATTAATTAATATAATAAATATATATAAATATGCCAAGTGTTAAAATAATATCTAAATAAATTCTAACACTTGTCCAATTCTCTAATCATTAAAGAATTTCATATTTAGACATATTAATATATATTTTAAATTTTTATAAATCCAAAATTATGGTATATTTATCATAATGCCCTTGATCACTATGTATACTAAGGTAAAATGGTAATTTTTTTAAATTAAACACTTTAATTTAAAATTTATTATTTTCTATTAAAATCATATTTTAATATATTTGATACTCTCAATTATCAAATTTGAATATATAATTTATCATAAATTACATATTTGTATCACATAGGGGTAAAATAGTTATTTTGCACTAAATTAACAATTTAATCTAATTTTCATCATTTTATCTTAAAATCACATTCTAATATGTTTGATAATCAATATTATCAATTTGGGTCATGTAATTTACATTAAATTACTTTGTGATATTAATATATCACTTCTTTAACACTTTAAAGAATAATAAATACATATAACGATTATACGTATTTATTTCGGTATTTCTAGTTATCATGAGGTCGCTAACCTTCTCTTGATAATATTTTATCTTCTCCTCCTTTATAGGAACGCTTGAAAATTTGGGTGGACCGTGAAGGTTCACTGTGACTTAGCCATGAGCTAATATCGAACACTTCAACTCCGAACATTTCGATCTCAAACATTTCAATACTCAACAACTATGGTTAGAGTCTAGCTAAGCACTATAGTTCCTAAGTCACGATGAAAAAGTGTCTTCATCAAACCTCTATTGATTGTACATGACATGTGGGTAATATCCCTCTGTTGTCATATCCTGATCGAGTAAGGGTTCATAGTCTATCAAAACCCTAATCTCGATGTCTATACGAATCATTGATCATATGTTATGATTGCTCTAGCTAGAAACTTAAAATTCGGACATCATATCGACATTCATTTAGGAACTCAACTTGGATAGAGTCAACAAAAACTCTCAGTCCATAGTGTTGAATCAACGGATCCCATCTTGACTATCAATCAAACACCCCAGATAAACAAAGTATACCCAAACCGGCTTCTTGTACAAGGCGTGATTAGCCCTACACATATACACATTCATATAGAGTTTGATTCTAAATGTCTCAGGTCTAAAGATTATATCGTACACTATTACAATCTATTGACAAATCATTGACTACATGCATACCATGTGATTTGTCAATATGTAACCTTATTCGATAAATAATTCACCAACTATATATCCATACTAATGCGCTTTTGACAATACCTATATTGTCAACCTATATATATCATCATATGATATCATTAGGAGGCAACTAATATGCTTATTATGTGATATAGTTATCCAATCTAAATCACGTACATAAGGAATAATTTAATAATTTTATTTAACAAGTAAATGAAAATATCTGGACTATTTACATACATGCCAATATAAAAGAAATAGCTAATGTATGTGAATAAAGAACAATTCTTTCATGACTAATCAAAATTTTATATAAGATCACTAATCTCGAAACTGATAACACAAATGATTTTTAGAGTATACACTAACAAATATCAATAAAGATTATATAATTTCCTTTTGTAACAGTATCAAAAACCTTTATATCAGATAAACACAATAGAAGTTGTTAGCTAAAATATTTTACTATTAAAAGCGTAAGAATTTGCTAACTATAAATATTGTATTTGTATAATTCATCAAATTTTTTGTTATATTTTCTAATTTCTAGATTCTTTATCTGGCATATTGTATTAGATTTTTTTTAATTTGTGCCTTATTTCTTAATTTTTGAAGAAATTTGAGTAAAAAACCTCAAAAAACAAATGAATGAATCCATACAATTTAACGTCTTTTATAATATTTTACTTATTTTATTGTATTGTTTTATTTAAAATTACATGTCAGGAGAATTTTTATATGAATGCAGTTGAATTCGCTCTATGTCCAAATCAAAGTGAATTCAGAATTGCAATGATGTAGATTATAAATCACATAATATTTTAAAATTAAGAGACCTGCATCATGTTTGGTGAACAACCGTATTTAAGTGTGTGTTTTTTAATGTATTTGCTTTTGAATTTGTTTACTGATATCTCTAACTCTAATAAAAGGGTTATAATTGCATGGTAATTTACGATGGATGAATCAGCAGAAATTAATTCAATTGAATACATAGTATATATTAAAGCGATTGAGTTGCCAAGTTGGTGTCAACTTGAGACGGATTCATATAAATTTTTTATTAAAATATAGGCATATATTTTTTTTTATGTATATTTTCTCCTCATAATTGCAATTGCATTATTGTCCTAAGTCTAGCATAATTGATTTAAAATTTTATTGCAAGAGTAACGAGGTTAAAAACATCATGTAACTAAAAGTCCTAAAATTTACATAACAGTTTTTTAAGTTTCTATTATACTAACTTGCAGTGTAAAATTTAAAAATTATAAAATATGCAATATTATTTATAATATATATTTAAGTACATGTAGCTAACATTATTTTAAACAAAAAGTTAGAATGCTCTTATATAGTATATGTTAGAAAATTTCTTAATTGATGAAAAATTTTCTAAAATTTTAAAATTATTTATGTCAAATTATTGAGATAAAAAAAACAAATTATTTATACAAAAAATATCTGACGACTTTCAAACACCCAATACTAAAAATCTTCGACGAATTTCTTATAGCAAACGAGAATAACTCATGATTGAGAAGTGACGTTTAGTATTTGTATTTGTGACTAGTCTTGGATTACTCCCAAACTGCCTACGGACCCCCTTCTTCTCTCTTTTCTCTTTTTCTCTCTTCTAATTCTTCTTCTTCTTCTTCTTCTTCTTCTCTTCGGTGGGAGATCAAATCACACGTAATTCTTATTGAAAGAAGAAATGATATTTTTATAGAGTAGATGATGATATGACAAGTTAAGATAGTAGGGTGACAGAATGACAGTCCGTATAATGATTGTATTTAAGAGGGAATGGGGACACACTATTAATTTAATAGTAATGTATTACATGAGTTTCAAATCATCACCAATAAAAATACATCTAAATTTCTATTATATAATAAATTTTCAATCATGTGATTATAAATTTTTTTAGTTTTGAATATTCAAATTTTTATTAAAAAATTTTAATTGTTTTACCACGTCTATTTTGAATATTATGCTTTGGTTTGTCGTTTGCAAAATTTTCCGTATTTTATTTTCAATTTTTAATCCCCAAAACGACATTGATTTATTATGATTTACAATAATTTTCATTATTTTATATCACACTACTTTTTTTTTTTCTAAAAATTAAAATTCTTAAATCAATACAAAAATATAGAGATACATAAAATTAGGAAGTTTTTTTGCTTTTAATACGCAAAGAAAGTCGAAATTATTTATATAAATTAATATATTATTATTTTTTTTATCGTATTAATAGTAAACTATTGAAGCATTAGCTTCAAGCCATCATTTAAAGCAACTTTTGCCTTGAAACGAAGAGAAAGAGCTTACTTTTTCATTCTTTTTATAAAATTCGGTGAATTGAGAGAAACTTTTTATTTTAACAATTTAAATTTAAATTCAAAACTATGCAACTATACAATAATGTAGCCAAACATATAAATTTTATGTTTAATTTATTGCATTATTTAATTAATAAATATCATATTATTTAGCATAAAAATAAAATAATTAATTAAGACAAGCAGTAAAACTACTTTGAAAATTAAGTTGAATTCATAACATCTTTAATTATTTAGATTTATTTAATATATCTATTTTTTTATTGAAAAGCTTGAACGAGCAAACAAAAATAATAATAACTCGTGTGAAATATTTTTTCTAATAAATAAATAGGGTGCTAAAATTGTAAAAAAAAAAATTAATCATTTAGCATAATTTTATGAATATAAAACTAAAAATAGTTTAATAACTTACAGACACTGATATTTGCTATTTTTCAAATACAAATATTAAATTTATATGTTTATATCCAATAAATTTATAATTTTTTATTAAAAAATATAATTTATTCCTTAATATTGATATAAATAGGTATAATGCTAAAAATACAAATTGCTTTTATAAATTTATGTGTACAAAATAATATAAAGTAATAATATTATTTTTTTTTACTAATTCACATTATTGTATTAATTTATATTTTTATAAATTAATATTATCATATCAAATTAATTTATATACATTTGTATTTTTAATGTTTTTTTATAGTTTTTAATAAATCATTCTTTCTTTATAAATTTAAAATTTTATAGGGATTCAAATGTTATTATCTCAGATAAAAAGAAGCCGTGAATCCATGATGGAGCACCGGAACGGAATTTTAATTTTCCCTATATATTGAATTTTCCAGACCCGAGGGACGGAAAAATTAGTCAGAAAATGTGGCGAGATTGACGCAGCAAAGCCCTCTAGTTTAGGTAAATTACAAAAAATTAAGGGACAGTTTTGGACTAATAGAAGTCAGACATAAAGCGCAACATGACGGCGTTTTCTGGTTGTTTTCTTTATTTATTTTTCTTCTTTTGAAAAATCTTATTCTTAGGTTAGCGGCGCCGCCGTTCGGTAAAATCTTTCAAAAACTGGGGGTCCCACAGATTATCATATCCACAAATCAACGGTAAGAAAGCTGATTTTTTTACTACAAAAATCAGCGAGGCATAGGCCTGGAGTAACGTGCCAGCTTTGATTTTTTTTTTAAATAAATAAAAATTATTTTTATCTATTATAACAAAAATCGTATCATTAAAATATGAAAATAATATCTATTTACAATTTAAACTATAAAACAAAGTTTATTAAAGAATTTTGTAAATTTGAAAAGTAGTAAAAAAATTTGCAAATTTTATATGCCTATTTTTTTTTAATCCCGAATTTTTCTATACTCAATTATCATTATGATGTTCAATTACATACAAGGATAGATATTTATTTTTATAAAATTTATAATTATAGGTTATATAATTTTATTTTTAATTAATAAATATATATACAAAGATCATCTATAATAATATTAAACATAAAAATAAATTAAAATCTTTATCTTAACATATCAACGAAAATAAATTAGAATCTTTATCTTAACATATCAATAAAGATATATATCATAATGATTTAAACGAGAACACAAATCATATTATCCCAAAATCTTACCGCGATTATTCACTGTTTATATGCCTATTTTACATACAATTTCGGGTCAAACTTAAGAAATGTTAAATGTATTTTTTTTTAATTTATGTTATTGGAAAATACCAAATCAGACCAATCCATGACAAGTCAACAAATAAAAAAACAAAAAATCTCTATAGAAATATGTCATTGAGTCCAACGAAGGCCTACCTATCAAGACTCATGAATAATCAGCAATTGACAAACAAACATTGTGGATCACCAATATATATGTTAAAATTAAATATAATGAATTTATAATTGCCATATTATCATCTAAGTTCCTAAATTTTCTAATTTTCAATTGTTGAAGTAATTTATTTATTTATATTAAATAAATCCCTAACTTTAAAAAATGACCTAATTATTTTTATAATGTTTATTTTAACCAACAAAATATAATCTTTTTCATTTGTTTATGAGAATAATTTTCTATTTCTATTTGAAGTTAAATCCCTTCTTATATGAGAATATGTTTTTGGTTTGGATTTTAGTTAACTTAATTTATAGACTGGTCTCAGTAAATATTTAATTCAAGAATGAATCTTATAATAGTTGAGATGGTATAAATCTCATTATTATTAGTGAAAAAACATGAATTCTATTTACTGTTCGACTATCAATTTTAATTTCTAATTTGAGTGGATTGAAATCTAAAATTAATTAAAAAAAATGTAAGCCAATATATAATGTTATAGCACTAAAAACTATTTTTGTCCTATTAATATAATACCAATTTGTTCTAAATGGATGTTTAATTGGAATATAAAAAACATTATATTTTTTATTTGAAATTTTATCATAAATTATGGACTTATATGATAAAATCCCAATGCGTAATTACTTTATCGAAGCGAACCACCATAATAAATAAATAAATATAGAGACTAAAAATGTCGATGATAAAAAGAAAGGCCATTAATTGCGCAATAGTTTCGCCCACGAACCGGCCTTCATTTTAGTGCAATTCATTCTCAACGAACGCCATTAATCAATCCATCAACAGTTTTCACTTCTTTTTCTCCAACTTCTCTCCTCTGGAAGGCAGAACCCCTAAAAAATACACGGAAACAGAGAGATATTATGGAGTTCTGCATGGCAGAAAAAGCTTTGAAATACAGTTTACGTAGAGAACTTGCCGTGATCAAATCCACCCAACAAGTTTTCCGTGACGATATGTTGTGTGGTAACGGAATTTCTGCCGTTTCAACCGAAGATTTTTCTGTTGATGATCTTCTTGACTTCTCTAGTGGAGAATTTGAAGATGAGTCTGTGGAAGAAGAGGATGAAAAAGACTCTGTTTCCGTTTCATCTTCTAAAGATAGGGTAGACGATGATAATAATTCAAACTCAGGAACTTTTTCTTCTGATCAATCTCTTCTCATCAATGAATTCGTCGAGCCGGTAATTTTCTTTTAAAATAAAGCTTTTTGTAAAGAATTGTTCTTTTCTTTTTTGTTGAAAATTAAGAGCAAAAAACAACAGGTTGATGATTTTGCAGAGCTTGAATGGGTATCTCAGTTTGTTGACGATTCTTCGTGTTCTGAATTCTCTCATTTGTACCCTAATTACGCAAAATCCCTCCCTGAACCGGCGGAGAAACCGGTTTTGAACAAAACCCCATGCTTTCCTTTACCTGTTCCTTCGAAGGTAAGAACCAAGCGAACCAGACGCACCAGCTGGGTTTGGTCGCTGGGTTCCTCATCATCCAACGAGTCAACAACATCCTCCTCCTCTTCTTCTTCTTCTTCCGGGTTCCGTTCGACACCTTGTCTTATTTTCACCAACAGGGCTGCGAACCTAGATGGGTTTGATAGCCTTAGTGAACCAGATTTGAAGAAACCGAAAAAGAGACCGCAGGTTCAAAGTGGAGGGTTAGTCCAGCGGAGGTGTACCCACTGCCAGACCCAAAAGACTCCACAGTGGCGAACCGGTCCACTTGGTCCAAAAACACTTTGTAATGCATGTGGGGTTCGGTACAAATCCGGTCGGCTTTTTCCGGAGTACAGACCAGCTTGTAGCCCCACGTTTTCAGTGGATATGCACTCAAATAGTCATAGAAAAGTGTTGGAGATGAGGAGAAAAAGGGCAATAACCGGGCCGAAGTAGAGATGACCCATATGTTGGACTAAAATGGGTGTATCGGTATGAATCGACGGGTTTTAACTTATAACTAGTTATAATAGGGAGATCTTGGATTTTATCAATTTGTTGTATTTTTTAGTATCTTATTTACCATCTTAATTTGCAGGTTTGATGAAGAGAGTTAAATGAATAACTTAGATAATCCTCAGTCTATTAAAGGTAGAATAGACATAAAAATATTTCTTTCAACTTGAATCAAATTCATTGCTAATCTTGATTGATTGGAGCAAAATTTAAAGTTCTAGTCTAACAAATTTCCTTTTATCTTTTTTAATATTTCAGTGAAAAGTTGAATTCTTATCTTTGGGTATTATAAAATGAGATTGAGATAATGATTTGAAAAGTTTAAAAAATGATACATTACTCCATTTGATTGTTTGATGGGTGGGTATGCTTGAAAAGGTAAAGAAATTTATGGGGTTAGGCAAAGCAATAAATTAGTGAATGCATTATTGAAATTTGAAATTGAAACCGCCCACATTGTATGGTGTAAGGATATGGTCTATTGGTCTTTGTCAAGTTGTATGTACAATATTATTATTTACGTATATAATATTTGAAAATGAAGAATTAGGTTGATGTGATGGGAAAATGGGATTTTATCTAAGCAACTCTTTCTTCCTAACCAAAATATCATTGTCTTAAAATACTCTAACGATTTAAAAAAAAAAAAAAGGAATGCAAGATAAAATAGAACAACAAAATTTGATTTATTATGTTTTAAATCACTTGATTTTTAGTTTCATAGATATATTTTTTTATTCGAGGAAAGCTTTCAAGTCATTTGTCTGTCAAATTTTGATGAACATAAATCTCATGAAAGCTAGAAAAATTATGAAATGAATTTAGCAAAGTTTTTCAAGGTAAAAATTAGAATTTATCCAATTCTATTATATATATATATATATTTTTTTTATGTAAATTATTGAGTTTTCAATACGAACAACACACAATTATGAAAATTTTAGAAACTTTATTCACTCAAATTTTTACATCAATTCAAAGTAACACAATACAAAATTTCAAGAATGCCCTTCGTTTCCAAGCTGATTACTTTATGGCAAAATATATTCAAAGTCTATCTGAAGCTTTTACACGCATCCTCCATGCTTGTCTATTTTTAAAGGGAAAGTTGGCAACAGCTGTCATTAACTAATGAGTGATACTACGGTATATTTTGATGCACCATAAATTATTATATATTTTTAACTTTTTATAATAATTTTTAATTTTTATATATTTTTTTATTCTTTAATTATATTTTTTTTTTATTTACAAAAGTACAATTAAAATTAAAAAATATATATAAATCACAAATATTATAGATAGAGGTGCAACATCTTAACCCTAACTATTTTGCATAAGAGGTTGCTTTTTATTTATAAGGAATCAAACTTTAATATGAATGAAATTTGGACAAGTCCTCAGTCCTAACATCATCTAGTAACAAAGGATTTGTTGGATAATTATTTTATATTAATTTTAAAATTTAAGTTATATATTAATATTATAATTTAAGTAAAAGTCTTAATGATAGATTATTGAGCTAGTTTTTTTTAGAGTTTTATCTGATTTATTTTTTATTAGACGATTCTCTTTACACAGATTCCTTGATTTAATAGCATCCGATTGCTTTTACTATAGTATCATCGTATGTTAATTTGAATCATATATCGTTTCACTTATTTGACTTATAATTTGAGTTGAATGGGTTGTTAATTAGCCTTCTCAAAGTGTTTTTGATATACTTCATCTAGATGGTTGCCTTTGCACTGATCCCGATTTGACAACGCTCAATTGCTTCTATTACAATATCATTAACTGTTAATTTAAACTGTGTATTGCTTCACTAATTCAACTTGTGATTTGAGCTGAAGAGGTTAAAATTTTTGTCATATATAAAAAAAAGTTTGAACAAATCAAAATATTATGTTATACACATATGTATTAGATATTTTACATAATTATTAACTCTTTTTATTAAATTTTTTAAATTTATATTAATCTAATGAAAAGTAAAAAATTACAAGAAAAAACTAAAATTATATTAAAAATAAATGAAACATAGCATAAATCCAAATGTACCAAATCCTTTCCTTGATCGGACAATATTAATATATTATATTTGAATAATAATATCTAAATTATTGAATTTGTTATGCTCTTTTAATAATAATTTATTTATCTATAATATCAAATTAATATTAAAATGGCTAAGACTCAATTTGGAACTGCTTTTAAAAAATAAGAAGTTTATTTTATAATTTTAAATTAAATTTGTGTTTGATAAAAAAAATTTATATTAATTATTTAAATTTTATGTTAATTATTTTATAACTTATTATTTTTTTACAATAACTTTTAAAATTAGGAGAAGGACAACTTTCAAAAATCTGATTATCAAATAATTTAGAAAGACATTTAATGTAATAAATATTTAAAATTACTATTCTAATATTATTGTTTTACCAAAAAAATAATTACATATTATATTTTTATAAACTATATAACTTTTCTTGTATATTTATCATTTTTATAAATATTTATTAATACATACAAAGTGTATTAAAATTTTATTAAGTTAATTTATTTTAATATTACAGCCTTATTTTCTCCAATATTTTTTTATTAATTTTAAATATATAATAATTTGTATATATGTGTGTATGTGCGAAAGCTTATTAGTATTATTATATTTTCATATAATTAAATTTTTATGATAAATTTTGTCACGCTCCGATCCGCGAATCCCACACGTGACAATCGTCACAGACCTCCAGGATATACCCAATCACACAGAGTACATCCTGTAGGCGTGTAAGGCTATAACAAAACCTATTTCTAAAACACTTCCAAAGAGACCAACCTTACACCCAAACTTCCCATAGATAAAATAAGCTACAAATACTTCTAATAAATCTGTGTGTGAAATAAAAGAAACCATCATCATAATAATAATCCATTGGAATCAACTCGTCCCAAAATATATTCATACATTCATTACAAAACTGGTTATTCATTTCAAATCTCTTAAGCAAAAAGAAAAGCAAGGAGGACACCAGTGGACTAAGGACTTCCAATGTGAGTCGAAATGTGAATACCTGAGTCTTCACGCCCTTAAGCAACCACCACCACCGCGCAGAAATATCGCTAACCCTGAAACTGAAAAGTATGAGGGGTGAGTATACGGGAGTATACCCAGTGAGTGAATAAACTAAAAACACATTTATACAAAAGTACATATATACATATGTATAATCATTCATCAAAAAGGTA
>JAVXUL010000014.1:1749508-1760355 GCA_035590515.1 Trichilia minutiflora | reverse complement strand
GTAAACGTATCGATACCTTTCCCAAAGGTTTCGATACCCTGGCCAAATCCTCAACGTATTGATACGTTTCCCCAAACATATCGATACCTTTGCTTCTGGTCCTCCTTTCGAGGACTATAACTTCAATTGGCCATAACTTTTAGCTCAGATATTCGCTCGAAACCCATAATATATCAATGCGAAGCTATCTCCGAGCTCTACAAAAACAACAGGGAACTTTTTCTCAATTGGAGATGATTTTGGGTTCAACAATCCAGATCTTTTCTATAAGCTCAAATTCAACACCATAATCTTATTCAAGATATATTCATCATGTTTTATACCCTCTCGTGCACAATCTAGCCATGAAGACATGCACGAACACTCTTGAGAGATTTACTATTATGCCTATAATACTAAGGAGCGGGTTTCACAATCACCATATCCAATAAATGATAATTTGGTTATTTTATTCATTATACAAGATTCATAGGTTTTAAAGGATTTAAAATCATTTGTTTCCAAATAATTTTCTTGAATTAACTTATGTAACCATTCTCACTATTATGACCTAATCAACAATATCATAAATAAGTCATATTTATATTATCTTGTTTACTCTTATAGCTATGTTCAATATGCAAAATTGTATCAGATACGTTAAGTATGTATAAACTATTACACAATGTATCATTATCAAATAACTTATTATTTTATAATAATTTACAACTATTGTTTTTAAAGTACAGCTCAAAACCAATCTTATCAAGCTTTGATACTAAAACTATGTTCTTAAATATACTAGGTATAGAATAATAGTTATATAATTCCAAAACATGACCATCAGATAACTTTAAATGTGCAGTGTTAATTATTAATACAGTAATTCTTGCTCCATTACTGACACACATCTGTACCTCATCCTTCTATAAATATCTAATATTTATCAAATTTTGTATATCATTACAAATATAAAATGCACATCTTATATCTATACCTATAAAAAACTATTCTTTTCTAAGAAATTAATTTTAATTATAAATATACTTGTAGAGTTTGAAACAACAACTTGCTTTTTCTTAGCCTTCATTGTAAGATACTTTTAATGCCAGTTCATTCTATAATAGATATAGGTGCCTTTAAACTTTTTCTCTGATTTTTTGCTTTTCTTCTTTTGAGATCCACCTTTAGGTTTTTGTGATTTCTTCTTGTTGTTGTTAAACTTTTTAACCTTTCTCTTTTACGAGCCAGAAAAATCACTAACCACTAATACAACCTCATCAGACTTCTTATCCGATAAGATTTAACCTTCAGTTATTTTTAGCATACTATACAACTTTACCGAGGTTACATTAAGTTTAATCATATGAAAGTTATTGATGAAATCACTGAAGATGGGTGTGAGAGACTGAAGGATAAAATCAATTTAAAACTGATAATCTATGCAGAACCTTAAATCTTCAAGATGTTCAATCCATTAGATCTTTAAAACATGATCAAAAAATGATTCTTTAGAATATAATTACAACTGAAAAGTTTCTTAGTTGTTTAATACCTGACTACTCGATTATTGTTCCAAAAATAACTCTTATAAGTGAAGTAAGATAAATTAAGCATCCATCTTATCATGCTCCAACCCGTGGATTCTACACATGACAATCACCATAAACTCCTAATATGCACTCAATTACCCCTGAATTTATACTGAGAGCCTGTAAGGCCTTTGAAAATCTGTTTACAAAACTAATAATCAAAATGTATCCAATATTTTTTTTTCAAACATCTAAGCTTTAATAAATTTCTCAATTAAATCTCAAACATTTCAAGTGTTTAAATAAATTTATAAATCCACAAAATGAATCGTTGAAAATATAAATATATATAAATCAGGTACATCATAACAATAATAAGTCTTATAATGATTTACAAAACTCAGAACATTAATATACAAATAACAAAAATTCTAATAACCCAGTGGACACAAACCTTATAAAATATGAGTTGAGTATAGAAATATACCTAAATACTCTAAATCTTAATACCAACACCACCATACAACTTGTTGCGCTAAAATCGGGTTCATATAAAATTGAAGAGTGGGGGGTGAGTATACGGGAATATACTCCATGAGTGGATAAAAATATAAAAACATAATATCATATAGTATTTCTTAAACAACATCTTTAACATCACTTTTTATATAAAAAATATAGAGAGAGAACAAATTTCGTAAATCATTTAAAAAGCAACTTCATTCAAAATAGTTGATTTAAAATAGAAAGCTTAGATGAGTATAAAATCATTAGAATAGCTCCCTATTCCGGTGATTACTCGGGCCAAGAGTAATTTCGAGACCGTCAGTGGATTTTTTATTCAAAAGAAATTTACAAATAAAATAGACTTTTATTTATTAAAATACAAAATTTGTTCCATCTATTCATATATAGAAAAATGCAAACATAAAATACTAAACTCCAATTATTATCCATAAAGATGAGGCGGAAGACAAAAACATGAGAGAATCTAAATTATCTATCGACAAAACACACACCAAAAATCCAATAAAATTGAGAATTATTAGTTAATTAAAATTGAAAACAACACATCTATATTGTAGGTATAAATGAATGCTCCTGCCAAAAAGTAGTTCCTTTTGTATTTGTTAAAAAGATGTGTTTTAGACATCGTAGAGTTGAAGTCGATCTAGCAATTAATAAATATGATGAAAACAAACTAACCAAAAAAAAGAGGGGGTAAACAACGTAAATATAATAGTTTGAAATAAGAAGAAAAAAAATGACCACCGATAAGAAAGCACGAAAACTAATGGAAGCCATGAAACTATAATCAAACAAAAAATATGTTTTATTGTTAAAATTATATAATATATTTACAAGGACAAAAAGTAAAAAAAATATGTTTTATTGTTAAAATTATATAATATATTTACAAGGACAAAAAGTTTTAATAAAGTGAAAAAAACACACTGAAAAAGAAAATATATAGGAAAATTGTATTTATGACCATCGTGATGTGCCTCCCAAAGGTCTTATCATCCCTAATTTCTTTCACATAAAATGGAATCAAGTTCCAATAAAAACAAATGATTCATTTCCAACTGTTCAAGCAATTAATATAATCGATAAGACATATGAAGACACTTATCACTAGATTGTAGAATACAAAACAAAATAAATAAAATAATATTGAAAGTTCACAATGAAAAAACTAAAAATAATAAAAGGTAAGTAAAATGAAATCTTCTCTAGACATATATTAAACACGTATATATAGCCACGGAAATGCATATTCACTTTTAATAAAGAATCATTTTGGTTGCACACACTTCATTCATAACCACAACTTTAAATTTTAAACTGAATCTCAACACATGAACAGACAACATTTTAATACTGTCACATCTAACATCGTATATAATAAGGTGAAATCTTCATATTTAAAAAAAAAAATCGATTCATCATTTATATCAAGAGGATATGAATTAAGTGAATGAATGACTCATCAACAATTTGATCCAAAATAAAATGTGTTTTTCACCTTGCATTAAAAATAAAACAAACTATATTCACTAGCAAATTCATATAGCATTACAGATCGCAAAAAATCCAACAACAGACTAACAAAAAGTATCCATAAAACAAGTGAAACATATAAATCAATAAATCAAAACAAAGCAAATCCATGTATGTAATTCTGAACAAAACCGCAAAATGCAGAATAAGCACATATGATACCAAAGACGTAACTTCAAAAATGATATCAACCATAGCAAAATACAATCAATAGAAAACAAAAAAACACAAAGCAACATCAATCAAGTACTAGCTCTGATTCTATGCCCTAGGTTGTAAAATGAAGTCTAATATGAAATAAACAAAATAATTGAAGAAAAAAATTAAAAAAATCAAGAACAAACTGAAAAACGAAAGCTTGAACCTGGAAAGTTCTTGAAATCATATGCAAAAGTCTACAAAAACAAAAGCATGAGCAAAGTTCATAAATTATCGGAAAACAGAAAAAAAAAAATCACCATTACTATTTAACCCATTTGAAGATGTTGCTCAAATCGTAAAAAAAAAAATATTGAAATCGAAGTTTTAACGGTTAAATTTGAAATAAATGAAAGAGACATGTAGAAAAGATGAAAAGAAAAAGTTGCTGTCATCGTTGCTGGAAGAAAAAATGGAGAAGATGCACAGGAAACAGATTTATATACATAATATTACAAAAATACCCTTAAATATAAAAATAAAATAAAATAATGATGAAAAGGATAAAATGGTTATCTGGATTCCCACTTGACTTCTGTTTCTTCCCGATTAATCATATATATAAGTCTGATTTAATATAAAAAAATATAAAAAAATGATTCACAAATCGAATATCTCGATCAATAAAAATTTGAATTTAAAGCTCGGATATAGAATTAAAAACTTAAGAAATTTTTTTCAAATTCATCCAAAATAAATCAATTTCATTTAAACTTATACTAAACACTTAATAATAACAATAATAATAATAACAATAAAATAATTATTTTTAGTATTCGAATAAATATTTTTTAAAAATAAAGAAAATAAATATTTTTAGTATTTATATGTATATTTCATTTATTAGTATGATAAGAAAAAAAAAAAGCAGTTTATACATATGAATAGAAATAATTTATTTGTTAATATATATGTATAATATTCATATATATTGATATGAGATTTGTGGCAAGTGAATCTATACGGGAAATTGATGCATCAAGCATATGCTTGCGATACACTAAAATGCAATTTGAATGAGATGACAGTGTTGGAACAGTGACTCAAGAAGGAGGCCTTGAAGGAATTGTCATTTCTGGGTGATCCAAAAATATACTCTAATATTACAAAATTATTAAAGAAAGATGTACAAAAAGCAACAATGGAAACTCGATATTTGGGAAGTCTTGGTAACTTAATATTTGGAAAGTGTGTTTGTCTAATTGAGAACTCTTGTTTTTCTTTCTATCAGTCATGGCTCTGATACTATGTAGAAGAACTAAGGAATTTTTGAATAAGAATTCTGATCTTCATTAACAAAAAACGAAAAATATATATAAGATGAAATTCTTAATAATAAGAAACTCCTAATAAGGTTAAACTATTTAAAATATATACGAATCATACAACAAAAAGATAAGAAAAAATATGTACAAAATTTCCTAAATAAGTGGACTAAATAAGACAACATTAAATAACGTAATCAACTCCTACTAAATAAAGTAGTCAACACCTTTTCAATAGTCTTGGTAACTTGGGTGATGAATTCATGATAAATAAAATAGAAGCTTAAGTAAGAAATAACAAAGAAATAAGGACCAGAAGATTTATCTATTGAAGAAAAAAAAATTCATAGAAGTAGCAAATGATGAAAACTGAAAACAAGTGAAGACCATCAATGACTGTGAGAAGTGACTTGTTTTTATTCTAGGGGAGTTATTTCTTGTGATTATTTTCAATCACTAGAAAATTACTTGTGCTTAGCCGTATATTATTCATTATTATGCTGAATGCTTTCCAGAGAAATTTTCTTAGATGAATTTTGCTTACATGAATGCTGAATTCTTGCGTGACTTCATAAATTCATTGTGTACAGCTGTCTACATATATGCTAAATAAGTGTTAGCCAGCATATCTGTTAAAATTGAACCTGGAAGTTATGGATATGCATGCTGTTCAACTTGAGTATTTTTTGTTACGTGTTATTACTTACACAAATGCTGAATTCCATGCTGAATGCTTGAATGTTTTTATCGAGTTAATGTGCAATTTGCAGTTGAAATAATGATCCTAAACACTTCAACTCTGCCTTGGGATAATTGCATTTGGTTGTAGTTCATAAAAAAAAATTATCTAGACATTTGTAGGTATTTGATTGTGAAAGTGTTTGATTATATAGAAATATATGGGTGGTGAAACAGGGAAGAGAAACAAAGAAAATATTGAGGTAACGTGAAAAATTTCTTGCTATTTTTGCTGTCTCTTCACTGTGCTTTATGTTTTTAATATTCTGTATTTTATTTCTTGTCATATGAATATTTTGTTAAGTGCCTAGGACTACTGTCTAGAAATTGTATTAATACAGTAGTTTTTAGTCAATGCATCAAGACTTCATTGCATGTTATTATTTACAGATACGTTGTATGAGATGAGCACTATTATATGTGTTGAAATTGAGATGAGAAGTTGCAAAGACTAAACTTTTCATGCAAAGACTTCTCTGTTTCTTTACCGAGCTTCTAGCTATTACTTTTTATAAAGACTAAATTTTTCATGCAGCCCCTAATTCGAGCTTCTTGTTGAATTGTTACTAGGAAATGCAAATAAATGGCTAGTATTACCTCATGTTACGAAGCGGCAATCAGACCAATAGATTATGCTCACGGAGCTATAAATAATTTAAGAAGCATTCGGAAGCTAACAAAAGGAATATTCAACGAATGCTAAAAGAAAATGCGACGATGATTGTGTGCCCAAGGAGAGCGAGCATTGCCATCATTTTTTGAGTCATGTTAAAGAGATGAGACAAATGAACGTTCAGATAAACATGAAAAAAATACTTTTAAGTTTCTAGTATTGTGTTCAAAACTCGTTACTATCAGAAGTTGAGGAGTTCTGTAAGTTCAGAAAGTTAATCAATCTGAGAGAGCTCATATGTAGCATATGGCCCTATTCGAAAGAGTAGTGATACTTGACAAAAAGATTATGATTAAAAAAGATAATATTGAGATATCAATTGAATGTGTAAAGATCACTTATAAGAAATTAATTTGATCTCTTACATTTGATTTCTATTCTAATCCTTTAAACTTATAAAATAGGATGTTTTATCGGGTGGCAATATTTTACATCTCTAAAAAGGTTATTACCCATTATAAACATGGAATTAAAAAAAAAATAACATTAACACGCAAATCTCTTTTTAAAAACTTTCTACATAAATCGTAAATTCTAAATATAGGCAAGAATCTCTTTTATTTTGTTGCCATTATTCTCTCTCTCCTTTCCTTTGCATGCTACAACTTTAATATCAATACAACCATATTTGCTCTCTGACAACTATAGCCACCAATTATTTCTTATCCTTCACTATTTAATATACAGACGTTACTCTTTCTCTTGCTTTCAGTCTATCTTTCAATCAAAAATCAAATTCTCTACAACTCATCCCCATGTATTCTCTGAAAAATTTTCATTCTTCACCCATCTTTTTCATCATTATCCCTCTCTTATCTTTCCTTCTCTTATTATTAAAAGCCCTCCGTAGAAAACTACCGTACCCACCTGGACCAAAAGGGTTTCCGATCGTCGGAAACATGAACATGATGGACCAGCTTACTCACCGGGGTTTAGCAGCCCTCGCAAAGCAATACGGCGGCCTCCTCCATCTCCAGATGGGAGTTATCCATGTCGTCGCTGTCTCGACGCCCGATATGGCAAGAGAAATCCTTCAGGCTCAAGACATTGTCTTCGCAAATCGGCCAGCGAATGTCGCCATAACGTACTTGACATACGACAGAGCCGACATGGCGTTTGCAAACTACGGCCCGTTTTGGCGCCAAATGCGTAAAATCTGTGTGATGAAGGTATTCAGTCGGAAACGAGCTGAGTCCTGGGCTTCTGTACGTGAAGAAGTTAACTCGACGGTCCAAACGGTGATGAAACAAACCGGTTCATCGGTTAATATCGGAGAATTGGTCTTTTGTCTGACGAGGAATATAACTTACAGATCTGCATTCGGTTCTTTCTCTCATGAAGGTCAAGACGAGTTTGTTAAGATTCTTCAGGAATTTTCAATGCTTTTCGGAGCTTTTAATATCGCGGATTTTATTCCATGGTTGGGTTGGATTCATGCTCGAGAGTTTAACCAGAGACTGTGTGGGGCACGTGAGTCGTTAGATGGATTCATTGATTCCATAATCGATGAACACATGAGGAAGAAGATTCTGAGTGAAGAAGGGAAGAACGAAAGTGAAGGTGAAGTTGCAGATAGAGATATGGTGGATGAATTAATGGCGTTTTACGGTGAAGATGCAGGGAAAGGAGATGGAGATGATTCACAGTCAGCCATTAACCTTACCAGAGATCATATCAAAGCCATCATCATGGTAAAAAAAAAAAAATCTCTCTTAAAATAATCTTTTATTTATTTATTTTTCTCGACATAAATATATTTCTGTAGTAACTTGGTGTTAATTTTATTACAATTTTGCTCCCATCAATGTTAGAGAAAAATTAATTTGTTGAAAACTTTTTTGATAATCAAATTTGATAATGAATAATCATTATTAATTTTTTATAAACTGGTATATATAATATTAGTTTCTCTCATAATTTACATAATTTATTATTAATAATGATATTAATTTTATATTTTTATGCGTTATGTTAATTTATACACAAATATTTCAAATGGGCCACAATGTATATATTCTCTTTTCTAATTTGCAAGTATAAACTTAAAAATACGTATTGATGTGAAATATAACATTTTCCTGCATCTTGAGTAAATTTCGGAATATTATATCATTTACAATATGTTCATTTAAATATACATTTGTCTATGATATCTTTAATTAAATGATTTTCTCATTAAAATCTTTTATAATAATTAAATTGGTCAATATTGTAAGATTTTAAAAATGGTGATGCATTCAATTCATCCTATTCTTTGTGTAGCTTCTTAACCTATTAAGATTTATTTATTTATTTATTATCAATCACAAATAGATTAAAATTAAATTATAATTCATATACGGCATAATTTTATATTTATTATTTTTCTAACGCTCATAAAGATTATGCAATCATACGTTTGCATGTATGTATCCATGAAAGTTTGCTATGAATTTTTTGATTTTTACAGGATGTAATGTTTGGAGGAACTGAAACAGTAGCTTCAGCAATCGAATGGGCAATGGCGGAACTAATGAAAAGCCCACAAGATCTCAAAAGAGTGCAACAAGAACTTGAGGAAAAAGTAGGGTTGACCCGGATCCTTCACGAATCCGATTTAGAAAAACTCACCTACCTCAAATGTTGCATCAAAGAAACCCTTCGTCTTCACCCTCCAATCCCTCTCTTACTCCACGAGGCAGCAGAGGACGCCGTCGTTTCAGGATACAGAATTCCCGCTAATTCACGTATCATGATCAATGCATGGGCTATCGGGAGAGACCCGTCTGCATGGGAAGATCCGGATAAGTTTAAACCAAGTAGGTTTTTGAACGAGGCTGCACCAGATTTTAAAGGGTTCCACTTTGAGTATATTCCATTTGGGTCGGGTCGGAGATCTTGTCCGGGTATGCAACTTGGGTTGTATGCATTGGAATTGTCTGTGGGTCATTTGCTTCATTGTTTTAACTGGGAGTTGCCTGATGGAATGAAGCCTAGTGAGCTGGATATGAATGATATATTTGGACTCACCGCACCGAGAGCGAGTCGACTCTTTGCAGTGCCGAGTTATCGACTGAGTTGTGCACCAGAAATAGTTTGAAGTGAAGGGAATGAAAAAACTAAATATGTATTATGTTATGTGTGGAGATGGAGCTCTTTGTTTGTAATCATGAACTAAAATGGTTCTTCTTAGTTTTAGTTTTCTTTGTTTCAATTTCAAAACGTGGGGTTCTTATAACTCTTCAAATAAGAGAAAACTCTTTAGATTTATTGGTTCATTGGTTCAATGTATGGGTTATGTTATAATGTTGTGATTAGATTGTATGCATCACTAAATTTTATGTAATACTTTTTAAATTTTTTATTATATTTTTTAATTCTTGCATTATAATTATTAATTTTTATAAATAATGAAAAAAATTAAAAATTATAATACAAAAATTTAGAAATGTAATAAAAAATTTACAAATTAAAAAGTACAATAAAAATTTTGATAGTTTGTATATTGCAGTGCCCTGCTCATGCATCACTATTGATATTGTAATATCAAATGGAAAAATTTATGTAGGAAGAGAACACCATATTATTAAACTAAGAAATAAGAAATATAAACACTAATACTAATATATAATTCTGGCTATTTGTTTTAATAATATATTGTAAGTAATATTCATCTTCACAAATTTTACGCAATATAAGGATTATGCCAGGTCATTTGATAATATTTATAACATGATGTTTTAAAGGGTAATATTTTCAAGGTTTGAATATAAGATTCTTTAAGAATTTAGGTTCTTATCATTGGATTAAAATTTAAAAGACTAATTTGATTAGTGTATGTCCCTAATTCAATAGATTAAGATTTTTTATATACATAAAAAAATATTAAGAATTATAAATATTAATATAGGAAGAATGATAAATACTCTGTATAATTTTCAAAAATTATAGATATTTTTTATTTTTTGGTGAAAAATATCTCACAAAATTTAAAATTAGTGATAAATATAATATTGTTCTATTTGTTAATTTGAAGCATTTTTTTTATAAATATATATAATAGTAATTATACTATAAAAAATAAATTAATTAACAAAATAATATTACATAGATATTTATCACACCCGTGTTTTTGAATAAGGGCATTTTCGTCTTTTTAAATAATGTACGCTCGAGTTCTATAAGGATTTTAATATTTCAAGGGTTGAATTGAGATTTTGGAAGAGTTAGAATGATGGGAAATTGAGAATGGATGTTGGGATTTGATCGGGAACTCAATTGTATGAGAAAACTCAAGGTGGAAGGCATTCGGTCGAACGAATGGTGGTGTTCGTTCGAACGAATTGGATTCGGTCGAACGAATGTTTGGTTCGGTCGAACGAATTTTGTCCAGAGAGCTCGTGAATCTTCGGTCGAACGAAG
>JAVXUL010000014.1:1721704-1749408 GCA_035590515.1 Trichilia minutiflora | reverse complement strand
GAACTACTCACTAAGTCTTTTCAAAGACTTACCCCACCACCACCACACCTCAGTTTTGCAGGTACCTTAGCTTTTGTATGGAAGGCGGGCAAATAGAGCGGGATCGTAGAGTGCAGTCACTAGGGTTGGGTCTACTCATACATAGTCAATCTTTATTAAGCAATGTAGTCTGTCATGTCTTTTGAGATATGTAATCACTAAACATATTGAATTAAGTTTATGTATGTTGCAGATGTGAATCCCATATTTCATTTTAATCGCTCACAGTTTATTGTTATTATATCTTGTTCTATCAGTTATATATTCACTATGTACACTAATAGAGGCTTAGGAAGATAGGACCAGCCTTGTCTTCTGCCGGTCATAGTCTGAGAATTTCGGGCTATGACAATTAGATTATTATTTATTTTAGATTATATTTTAAATTTTAAATCAAAAACTTAATTTGAGAAATCAATCTAATCCAATCCCCTTCAAATAATTTAAATTATATTATATTATGATATATTTACAAATTGAATTAGAATACCTTAAATACAATCCGTAATATATATGAATGGAATTGAAATTTTATTTTAATTCAGTCCAATCCACAAATTTATTGTATGAATAAATTAAGTTTTAATGCTCAATACAATCTCCAATACCATTTTGCTACTAAAATAAATTATTGTCATTATTAACACTAATACCAGTCAAATAAAATATAATAAATAAAATATATCATTTTTTTTTGTAATTAAGGTGTTCGGACCAATTTATGCGTACCTTAACTAATTCTCGAAAGAGGTTATGCAGCATCCCACCGTCAGGATTCCTCATTTAAATTATGAACACATCCAAGAAATCGAACCCAGAATCGTATACCTAACTACACAATCTCAAATTCGGTCTTACATACATTAGATAAAATATTTCAAACGTAAGCATAATTGAAACCTAACCCAAAAATTTAATCTCATATATAGACAGATAGATATAGAGAGAGAGAGAGAATATAAAATTTTCATTGAAGTATATTAAAAGAAAAAACAAATCCGCTTCCGTTATACAAGTTTAGGTGATATCGAGCCCCGTTCTCTTCGCCAAGGAAATGAGGAATGACTAAGTGGATTCAAACTAAACAACATATCGATTCCCTAAATCGACAAATTAGCTTTAATCATTGACATTGCAAAGGCATCACACGAGATCCCAATTTGGTCAAAGATTCCCTGAAAGTTTTGGAACTATTTCTTAATCTTCTTTTGTTAATACAAACTTTTGAAAGTTTTCAAATTATTCCTTAATTTTTATTTTGAACATGTTGTAATTGTTAATACAAGCTTTTGGAAGTTTTCGAATTATTTCTTAATTTTGTTTTGAACATTTTCTAATTCTTAATACAAGATTTCAAAGCTTTTGAATCATTGGTCAAACATTTTGCAATTGTTAATACAAGATTTTGGATGTTTTCGATTCATTGGTTAATTTTCTTATCCTAAAAAACAAAGCGGGGTGGTTGAGGAATCATGACCAATGTTATGTCCAGATGTTAATAATACAGCGAGGAATCAACAAGACTTTCACAAAATTACAAGATTAAAACAATATATTTTAACTTATTTCTCAACTAATCCATCCACCTCACCTGCATTTGCTTATTGCGAATGTGAATTTTAAGCTATAAATGTTGTAAAATAAAAACAATAAATATCAAATTTAATATAAAAAATCTATAAACTCCTATTAAAATTTAGAGTAATCTAACATTTTTTTTAAGTAAATACAATTACCATAATATCAAACCAAGCATTAGCCTTATAAATTGGTATGTTAAGACCAAATTGAATGCCTTTTAGCTTTTCAAGTTTGTGAAAGAAAAGGTTAAAGAAATTCAATAGAATAACCATTTACCATTGCAGTGTAAACACCTAGGCTGAGAATGAAATAGTTTGAAACTTAGGAAAGGAGATTTGTCATAAGTGTAATACAATTTGTGTTTGTCCATGAAGTGGTTGAGATATTTCTGCTGATGCTGAAATCATAAAACAAGTAAGTATCATAAAACAAGTAAGTATCATAAAACAAGGTTTAAAATAACTTTTTCCAAGAGATTGACACAACCGAAAGGTGAACTTCGATGAACGAAATTGATTCAAGCATACCTGTTCTATACAGATCACAGACTCCAATTATATTATATTATGATGTAACACCTTCAAAATACCGAGTGCTACATGCATTAAATGGAAACAATCTGCTGGTTGCTACATTATACTTCTGAAAACAAGAGAATAATATCAAGTGAAAGAGTTGGACTGAACATATTAAGCTTTTCCCACAGACTAACGGAGAAATGTTCAGACCAACTTGAATTTTGCCTCTTTCAGAGAGGACCAAGGCTTATCTCATAGCTAATGACAGTTGCAATATCCATTTCTTTTTTACAGGCGCAAGTGGCCAGAAAAGAATGAAAAGGAATATTGTCACATTAATTGCCATGGAATAGGCAACCCTACATCAGTATGCGAACTACAGCAAGCCCAACTGCAGATATGGAGACAAGAGTCCCTATGCAGTATTTGATCACGTCATATTTAGCTGCCTCTAACTGCGCTCTTAATGCATGAATTTCCTACAAACAAAATTTAAAATGACCAAGATTAATGCCACAAATCAAAGTAAATAAAGTAAATATGCCCCCTTATGAGATCATGAAATTCACCCTGTCCAGTTTATTTGTGAGGTTGGTGGTTTCTGCATTCTGGTTTGCTAACTCATCACGTATACGCCTGCACTCAGTATGGATAAAAAGTAAATGAATAAGAGAATTTCTTACTAACATAGAAGATGACAAGGATGATCAAAAAGAACAAAGAGCTAAAGTTGACAGATATCTTACCCTCTTTCAAGATTTAAGTCCAGTCGCTGTCCAGCAGTGACCTTGTCAATCTCATACCTGATTATTCCAAATAAATTAGTGTAGCTGAAAACACTAAGAAAAAAGTATATGCAATTGCCAAACATCACAGTTAATAAGACAAACCTCAGTTCGCTGCGCATTTTGTCTATGTCACTTCGAAGTTTCTCAGTTTCACGTTGCAGCATAGAGAAATGATGCTCCTGCAAGCATAATATATTTCGGCTTGCTCACAAAGAATCAACAGTGACCAGAGACACTGGCAATGGAATCACTAGTATCCCAAGTATTATTCAGGGACATTTGATTAAAAAAAAAATTCTTTCAAGAGTAAATGCACACATCATGAAGCTTACCAATATCATAATCCAGTATAGCAACAACAGAAAATAAATTTAAAGTTCATTACTAATCTATCTCAGTAAAGAGGATAAAAAAATATCAATTATGTATGTTTCTTTACAACATATTACATATACAGCAGGATGATACAAAGATTGCCAAAAAAATAAATCACAAATTGGATATTTCAGTAAAATAACAAGCCTAAAGCTTAATTCTGTCTACAAAAGATGATGCCACCTACATAGGGGCAGGGGCTATATTTTGAATCGGAAATAAGATCGTCAGATAGAACAATTCTCATATGTTTATGCACTATATACTATAAAATGTTGCACACTTGTTTACTTTGAAGAAAAATCATGGAAAATAAAGCAAGTGTCAAGATCGCAAGCATGACATAAAAATGATGATCATCGTCAAATGCATATAATTCAAAGAAACAACAGTGCATTCTCTTATAACTGGTTTTATGAGGGCAAACACTGTGAGGACAATTTGTGCCCCAAAGCTCTCAGCACCACAAATTCAACATGAAGACAGTACTGTTAGATTATAGATGTTTGTGTACTAATTGGGTAGAATTTTTGGTTCCAAAACCCCCACAAGAAAACTTGAAAATGGCCAACTAATGGCTATGTAAATCATATTTCCACTCTCCCCACATTGCACCACTGCTAGCCTTCTCCATACAACTTGAATTTCTCCCAACCAACGTGGACTCTAAATGGAACGTCAATTCAAACCTTTATGCTAGATTTGCTGGATCTGACGCATCAGGGATACACTTCACACAGAGTGAAAGTGATACTAGATGTTCTAGCTTAAATCTCAAACTCATGAGAGAAATACAGCTTTCAAGAGATATTTATAATTGACGACAGAGATAAACCCACAAAAGGAACTAACAAAAAATATTGTTGATTGCTTTAGTAAACTAATGAATAGCAAGCTTATTTATATTGGCATCAATCCTAATCCTAAGTAAATAATAATTCCACACGATCAAGGGGATTTAGCTTAAACTGGACTCAAATAAGACTTCCTAATTTATTTTAAACCTACTTTTTATCTGCACCAGGATCAAAGTAGGAAAAAGAGACAACAAGTCTCTCTCTCCATTTGCCTCTATTACTTGCTCACACTTAAGCTTCCACCTTTTCTAGCTCCTTGGAGAGATCATAAAGAAATATGAAATATTGGAAAGCTATTATATAAAATAATAGCAGAAAAAGATATTCAAAAACAAGTAAAGTGTAGCTAGAGCAAAGAGAGAGTTCCACTTGCCATGCTTCAAAAAGGAAGCCACCTCGCCATTCATGGAATGATGGACCCACTTTTACAAATCTTCCAGAGAAAGAACAACTCCATCAATCCCTCACCCTGCCTAGAAACTAAGAGCCTCAGTCAGTATTTTGGGGACCAGCATGTCCCCAAGTTTCTGCAATGCATGCTTGGAGCCCAATCAACAGACACTGAACTCAACTTTGAAGTAGAATGCAACTTGAAGTTACTGCTGATGCCTCTAATCTGTAAAATCCTCAAATACTAAATTCTCATAAACTTAACAGTTCTGAATAAAACTTAACCCATGGAGGAAAATCAAATGATTGACAGTGACACCAAATGTGCATTTTGGGGCACAATACTCTCATTTCAGACATCAAATAGAAAATTACAAACTCAATGGAGAAGAGAAACCCCACTAAGAGGAAAAATAATATCTTTCAACCTGATAAGCTTCAGACTAAAAAAAAATCAAGAGGGCATATTTGTTGCAAAGCAATACACAAAAGTCGCAGGCATGCAGCGCCTCCAAAGCACCCTACCTCTATTACCACCAAATTCACACAAACTTCTCCAACAAGGATGTTGTACAAACTAGGGCAAAACAACTCAGATTGACTAAAACAAACAGCCTCAGCCTAACATCATATGAACCAAATAAGTGGAGGCTATTTTAAGCATTTGGTAGTGTTCTATATAAGCAAGATGACCTTTAATAGCAGGGTGGGCTTTAATAAGAAAGCTAATCTTGACCATACATATTTTAGAAATCAAAGGTTAGATTCCTAATTAGCACTTCTTTACCTTCGCAATATTGCAATATTCTAAACATTTGAGGCCAGTAAAACTGCTTTCCCAACAACGCACCTACTCATACTCTACCTTTGCATTAAATAGCCTAACTGTGAATAATGGTTTTAACAGGCAAACGACATTCATCTGTATGTCCACCAGTATTTTTTGACATTTGAAAATTTCATTAAACCATGAGTACTCACTGAAATAAACACAAGCCAGCCTACTATTTCAATAATTTAGAGATCCTTTCATCTATATTCGATTGAGGTGACCGTTACCAAACAATCTCATCCATTGAACTGTTTCATCATCAATACAATTGTATCATGAAAAGAAAGACTCCCAAATACCATATAGTACTTATGCTCAAATTTGAAATAATTAAAACCAAATAATACCTGAGAACTTTGCACTTCTGATTTAAACTTTGATAGATTTGCTTCTTGAACCATCTGAGTCTACATACCACCAAAAACACCAAAGAAAAAGAAAATACATTAAGACCATAGCAACCCTAATTCTTATTCCATGCATATCAATTCACATTTCTTCATAACATACATAGCTTTCCCTGACAAAAATTCATTGTAAAACCATCGAACACTTGGTGCACAAAAGTAATCAACTAAAACGAAACTTTCAAAGGCTTACTTTCTGCATTTCTGCCTTTGAAACGAAAGAATGAGCAACATTTTCCAAACTGTCGTTTAGAACTTCCGTAATTGCAGCTGTTATTGCCTCGGCTTGTTTCGATGGAACACCTTGAGCTTCCAAACCCCTCACCTTCAAGAAAAACAAGAAGACAATAAACAGCAATTTCTAATACTCTTTCAAGTCAAGTTTGACATAATCCTGTTTGGATTATTAGAAAATAAATGAAAACAATAAAATTCCCAATTTTTTGGGCCGAAACCGAACAAAACTAACATGCACATAATCAACCTTACTACTATTTTTCTTCATTTTTATTTTCATTGTCCTTTCCTCAGTTTACTCAAATCACCATACAGAAGCATCAAATTGCTATCGTCATAATAAAATCGGAAATGATAAAACAAGTACCAGTTGCAATGTATCGACAAGGAAAGCTCGCTTTCCATTCGATTTAACAAGCTGCGAAATCTGTCGGTAGCCAAACTCCATCGATTGATTCTCATTCAAAAGTTGAAATCTGGTTGAACCAAGTCCAGAATCCGTGACCAATTGAACCATTCGCTTGCACAAAGCCATGAATCCACCAAATTCTTCTTCCCAAACAATCTCAAAAAGTGTAACAAATCAACGATTCGCTATAAATAAACAGGAAATTTTGAATCTTTCTTCGTAATAAAATCGAGCAATCAGATTGGCGGGCAGAGGAAGATAATGAAAATGAGAAAAACCTTTTTTCGAAAAATTAAAAAAAAAATATTTAGGTAAAACTTTATTTTTAATATTGTGTAAATTAGAATGGAAAGAGGATAATCAATTTGTTGGCTGTTGCTTGTCCGAAAAGCCCTCCTTTCCTTGCTTTTGCTTGTTGACGGGTGTTTCCTTGTTCAAATCGCAGCACACCGTGAAACCAGGAATTGTTTTTTTTTTTTTTATATATATATTTTAAAAATATTTCAAAATTTTTTAAAAATATGTCCACTTTACTTTTTTTTAAAATTTTGGACTCCTTATTTTGAAGAGAGAATGGCAGTTAAAATTTGGTTCATTTGACAAGTACAAACGGAAACCGTACCAAATTAATTGCAACTACAGCTGTAATGTTTTATTATAATTTTGGATTTGGCCATTTGAGTTAATTTATAACGTGAACTATTGGAATGACTCACGTACTCTACATAAATATGATCATTTTATAACTCTTAAATAGGTTATAAAATTATTAATTTATTATTTATTATATATATATACTAATATCCAATAAGTAAAATTTAATTTTATAATTAATAAACATATAAATTTTAATTTTAATAATTAAAAATATTTAAATCCAATAAAAAATTATATTAAATAATTTAATTTATAATTTTATAATTTAAAATTAATTCAATCTAAATCTAAATCACGTATCAATATATAAATTAATTTAAAACTTTTTCGAATACTCTCACATAGACACAGGGAGCCCTGAGCCCTAACCTGAGAAGATGAGTGAATACCACCGACAAATAGCTGACCCAATATGTAATGCGGCAGAATCTAAATAAATAAATCAAGCTTATAAATGAAATAATATCAGAGACTATAACTATAATACTGCATGTAATAACAAGTATCCGCCATTGGAAAAATAGTGTAATGCGATCGCCTGGCTGTGATTGTTAGTTACACACCCAAAATTTATCCCAATCATGTCTAAAATGAGGGAGGAAGCTTCAAGCTTCTTTGTTAAATCATTAACATGAATCAATAAATACAATAGTAGATGATATCAAGAATGTGTTTCTCACAGCGAATCAAGTAGAAACAGCTAACACTACGACTTTACAACCAGAATCAGATCAAGAGGAAGATACAGTTTGGTTTTAATAATATTGAACATTGCCTGTTCTTGGCCCATGCTTCCTTCTTATTGCAAAATGTAACTCTGATAAAGCAAAATCTTCACTTCCTTCTGTAAGGGTATAGAATGTCTTCCAATGTCTCTTTTACGTGGTTGCTGACTTTATTCACATTTTTGGCCACGCCTGATGCAACAAGGCCTGCGTTCCTTTTAAATCTACACATTTATTTGAACACAAGAGTTAAGTTCTAGGACTAAAGAAAATATGAACTTTACAGGAAAGTCAAAATCAGAAGACACACTAATGATGCAACTAAAAATTACAAATTCAATCACTATTGCTGTCTTACCTGCTCCAGTACTCATCTCCAGGAAAAGGTGCTGGCTTGTAGGTTTGAGGTTGAGGAAGAGTGTGACTCTCTAAGGAAGACAGAAAGGCAACAACTATTTTTGGTAAACAAGAAACAAGAGATCGATAATTCTGAGGGAAATAAAAAAACAAACATTTGAATATTTTGTTACAAATGATTTTAATCACTTTGGCATAAATGATAGTTTCAAACTTGAAAGGAAAATTTTATAAGAACTTCTCCAATCTGGATATTAGATATAGTAATAACTGCATTTAAAAGGCATTTGAAACAAACAACTGCTATAACACAACTAAGGAAATACTGTGAAAATTGCAGCAACATAATTTCCCTTTCATATTCCAGGGAAATCAATTACAGTTCTCAAGAATATGCCAAACAATTACATCTTTATGTATTCCAATTCTTCTATTTATTAGTATCCAAGGGCCAAGCAGGGTCAAAGCACCTGAATATCTTTCCAGGCAATCCAAAAAACTCGTTTATATAAATAAGTATAGAGATGTTTCTTTCCCAAATCTTCTACATCAAATTAAACAACTAGCAAACTAAAACAAAATAACTCAAAGCCATAACTTAGAATGAAAGTGGAATGATACGGTATACTTCAATGGTAATGAACTGTATCCAACTTCGGTTGACTGAAAGTGTAAATAAAACAAACCAATCACAGTAATAATTTCATTGGATATCAGGCACCAAATTATTCTCAACATGGATCTTAAGTCACCGTTTTAAGAAACAAATAATAACTAGCAATAAAACCTTCCAAAGTTCACCAAGAAGAAGAGAAGAATTGTAAGAATTAAGTATCTGAGAAGTAGATAGCTTTTGCACCATTTGAAAGGAAAAAAAGGAAAGAGTTTCAAAACCTTCACTCTTACGCTGCTGTGCAGGAAAATGGTCCGTGGTTGAAGGGCTTCTGTCCAACAATACCTTAAACAAAACCAAAAACAAACAAATTTGAGTTCACTTCTAAAAAATTTATTATTCAAAACGGCAAGAAATCTGTTTCAGAAAAAGTATAATGGTTGAAATACATTCAACACTAGTAAATTGTATAGGTGAAACCAAGGTTGAAAATTATGCATATTGTCAGATGATAGACTTAGGCCTCATTTGGGATTGTAGTGCTTTTACTGTGCTTTGAAAGCAAAACTGAAAAAGTACTTGGTAATACTAACTTTTAGTGCAACTTGCTTATTTGTCTATTAATATTTGACAGCTAATGCTTCCATCCCACTGTAGCTGTGTCTTCAAAGCACAACATCGCTACACCGAACAAAGCCTAAATCTAATTCACTACTTTAAAAGAAAAATCACAATCCCATAAAGTATGAATGTAAAATCAACTCAAAAAATCTAAAACTTAGAAATCACATTCCTATACAGTATAAATGTAAAATTAACATAAACAATCTCATACTTTCCATATCCCATAGTTCAATGGAACTAGGGTTCCAAAATGAGAACATTGGCACAGTTCTATACTTTGAGTATTATTATGACATTTGCACATACCAGTGGATGGTTGGCACAACTCTACTTTTACTAATGCATACCAAAAATTCATGAACTCCCATGATATTAGTCAAACCAGATACAATAGATTCTAAACTTTAGAAAAACTTTTAAAGCTCAATGAATGAATTCATTGTTACACTAACCAAAACAATAAACCCCTTTGCTTAACACACAGTGCTGAACAAATATTAGAAAAAGAACTATATGATCACTTTGCGTGTACACTTGCAGATTACTATTATGCAGCAGAAATTTATTTCCTCCGTAAGTTAATATAACACATTTTTTAAGATCTGACCATAATTTACTCCTCCCTCCTAAAAAAAACAATTTGAGTTGAGAAGGAGAAGCTCATACGAAGATCTTAACAGCTTCTCCTAATACAGAAGCTATGCTAAAAAATTGAACAAGTATTTACGTCAACTAGTCCTCAAAGTCCACATTGGAGCATCATACCCAAGGAAACAATCAAAAAACTAGATCATAATGCATCACCTCAAGACCAACACAAAATGGCAGCTCAGCTTCTTTGCGACCCTGTTTATCAGTTAAGGAATCCTTATTGTCCAGGAACACTGAGTAACCAACACAACCATAATTGAAATATTTTAGAGTACGGCCCTCTTTGGCAGCTTCCAACTCAGTTTCTCCAATGATGTACCTGGGGACTGTTGATAACCTCAATATCAATGGATACTTTTCAGAAGTATATAACAAACCTTTGATCAAAATGGAATGAACCATAAATATTAAAACAAACTTCTCAATAAGAGTAAAATTAATAAGATCTGTGTATATTTTCAAGACAAAGATACAAAGCCATGAATGAAACAAAACACCATTAGCATTTGTTGATGAGAGTCTACAAATTAAGCAGTAGCATAATATGAGAAGCAGCAGCAGCACACACTTAAAGCACCAATAGCAGCAAATGACAGCTAATAGCATACAATTCTGAGTCTTAAATAGTCATTGTTGATCAAAGTCACATTATGGGAAGTATTTCAATTATCAGAAGCTAAATAAACTTTTGAACCACAGTATCAGTTTAGGAAATACAAAATCAGAGTTTGGGTTCAATAAAGGTCAGATAACATCAAGTGTGTAAGTCTATTAAAATCACTGAAACATTAAGTACAGAAATACAATTATGGCAGCTTTTTAGTACCAATACAACACAGAAACAGAAAAGGCTGCATCTCTTATTTCTTCACTTCACTTCTAGAAATAGAGTTTAGGGCATGTAATAATTAATGAGGCTATTACCAACTCACTAGTCCACCATGTCAGGGAATCAAACGAGAACCGAAATATAAAAGTCCACGCCATTAAAAGGCAAGCAAAATTGATCACTTACAGCTTAAATTCCGATTTCTTCAGTTATGTTTGAGTACGTATCTATCGTCAGAATCTCCCTACATGAAGCTAATGCAGCAAATTTTTCCAAAAAAAACAAAGAAGCTAATGCAGCAAAATTATGGACAACAACTACCCAGAACAGTAATACAGCAGAAATCAACCGCATAAATACGATTAATATAAGCAATATATCTGAAACATCAATAAATCCATAACATTAAAACTAGCTTGTTCATTCCATGTAACATATAAAACAAACAGAATCAAAGCAATCAGGAAAAAAGATGTACGAGAGAGAAAGTAAGATAGGGTACCTTGTTTTAGATTTCTGGGGATGCCAACACAAATGGGATTTTGGGAATTCTTTTTGCGAGCAGAAGAGTAGTACAAACATCCTTTGCATGACTTCCCTTTGAGGATTTTGTTCTGATTAGTATCCTTATCATTATTGCGGTTATTCCTATGGCTAGGGTTTTCATTTGGGAATTCTTTACTTTGCTCTTCTTTATCATCAGCCATTGAATTCAGAGGATTTACGTCTCTGATTGCAAACCAAGACCCAGATTAACAAAAAATAAAAAAAAAAATTTGAAAACTCGTTAGCCACCAAATTATTTCGAAACGCTGGAAGACAGATGACAAAAAATCCTTTTAAAAATATTCTCTTTATTATTATTTATTCCATTTAAAAATAAATAAATTAATTCTATTTAAATAAAACCTGAATTGCATTTTTCAAAAAGATTGCAACAAGACTTGCTTTATTAATTTTCGTGCAATTAGGGTTGTTATGGTTAATCGTAGGGATTTGTATATTCCCCCATTCTTATATGTATTTGTGTTTTTCATTTTTTTTCATGAGTATCATATTTATATCCATTTATTCGCTCATCTTTTTATCTATATACAAAAATATATAAATATTTATATTTATAGATATTCATTTTTATTTTATAATTAACATTTTAAAAATGTTTTAAATTTTTATAATAAAATACAAATAAATCATAAGCATATAAATACAGTAAAAAGTAACTTAAAAATATTTATATCATTCAATTAAATATAAAAATTCAATATTTCTTAAAGATATCTCTTAACTTATGAAACATTTACTCATGCACATTTGAAGTATATTTGCTGCAGACAATTCTCAGTCACCAAAAACAATCAATACAAAAAAGTAACATGATAAAATTTATTCATTACAAATGAAAATCAACAAATTATTCTATTAGATATAGCTTAGGTAAACCATAAATCAATAATTAGAAAGATAATTCCTATTCTACAGGGAATTGATGAATATATTATGAAAGACAAATTATATTTTATTTATTTTGATTAAAACGATGTTATTTTAAAATAAATATTTATTTATCTGTTTTATAATATTTATAAATATTTTTTTTTATATTCTTATCCTATTCATTTTTAAAATAAATATTTATTAAGGTATACTTTTGTAACTATGAAACAAATATTACAGCAATAAACCCTGTTAAGTTACACAAGAATGATATTAAGGTATGTTCATTTAATAAAACTCTTTCATCTATTTCCATGCAAACATTCACCTTCCTGTTTCAGAAATAGCAACAAGAAGCATGGATTTCAATTTAAATTACTCTTTAGTGTATTGGAAATTTCATCCAAATACCAGATAATAAGAACTCAGATGTCAAAAGGTTTCATAAACAGACTCACCCTCAACGAATTCTTATTTCTACTTCATTACACATCTTACTGAAAAAAATTACTGTCATGAAAAACAAGTATCATTACAATTCCATACGTAAAAATCAAACCATGTCCATCAATCTAGACCTCTATATCGATAATGACCTACTATTTGAATGATATTAGTATAGAATGACAATAATGAAAATTTTGACAAATTAGGTTTAGCTGAAAAACTGCATAAGGTTTACTATGATGACAGCTACTGTGTATAAAAATATGGAGAACACAAAATGTGAAGTAACTTCTCTAATAGAAAATTACTGTACAGATTTTAACTCCTCTATGCTAGCTGATATTCATAAGACCCAAAACTCGTTTCTTTTAGGTGTGTAGATAATCACATTGAGAGCCTTTCTTGCAATGCCCACTCTCGTGGAATTTACATACTCTCTGACCTTTATTATAAGGAGGACGAGATGAATCACCTCCTCTGCTGCCAAATGATGACTGTCGATTCCAATGTTGACCTCCTGCACCATAGCCAGAATCTCCACCCTGAGAACCGTGATCTCTTTGAATCGAGAGCCTGTCTCCACTATTGTTTTGTTCAGTTCCCCATATCCCCGGATTCCCTGTGGGTGCTGCCCATCCGGGATTTACATGTCCAGATGGCAGCCCTTGTCCAGGTGCAATCCACCCAGGATTTGCATTTACCAGTGATGGTCCTTGCCCAGACGGTAAACAACCAGGTATAGCATTTTTAGGAGCTTGGCCTTGTCCAGGTCCAGCCCAACCTGGATTTGCATATTCAGGAGCTTGTCCTTGCACAGGACCTCCCCAGTTCATGTTTGTACTTGTAGGTAGTTGTCCTCCCCAACCCATGCTCGGATTTCCTGGCATTGGCCCCCAACCAGTATTTTGATTCTCTGGACCCTGCCTAGGCACAGCATTTTTATTACCTGTGACACCCATACCCCAAGGAGTGATGGGTTGAGCAGGAGGTTGGACGTCTGATTGACTAGGAACTGGAGTCCTCCAAGAATCAGATGAAGGCATACCTGATTGACCTGAAGCAGGGAAAACCACAGATGTTGTGCCTGAGCTGAAGGATGAAGCATAAGGATGAGCATAAGCAGGAGGTTGAGCAGGCATAGAAACTGGATTATTTGGCTCTAGCTTCCGGGATGAAGCATTTCCCCAGACCTGAGATCCACTTCTGGGTTTTTGAGGAGCAATTGTCTCTGGCCTTGCAGCAAATCCAGACCCCCATCCATGAGTTTCAAAAGTTGGAATTTGCGTATTCACGGGTTGAACCAAGCTTTGGAGACTTGCGCTGATACTTTTCATATCGACACTGGGATTCACTGAGGCAACCGAATCAGACGATAGCCGATGGGGACTAACCAGCATCCTGTGCGAATCGCTTGTTTCTGACTTTGATGCTGAAATCAAAGTATGAGTGACATTTAAACCATCTGCATTACTACTCAATTTAGGTGTTGAAGACGGAGTAGAAAAATGTGTCAACTGGCTACTCTCTGAAACTATTACAGGAGATTGCTGCCCAGCATTGCCTCCAGTAAATAGATTGGCTATCATGAGAGAACCAGATTGTTTAATAGGAGTGGGTGACCATTCTTTTTCAATAGTTTTCTCCCTAGTCTCAACAGCAGAGCTTTGAGTTGGAGTTGGAGAAGGGAGATTCGTCTCAGAACTCCACCCATCTCTAAATTGCAAAGAAACAGCCTCACCAATAGAACTAGCTTCAGGTTGAAGTTTCCAATTTCCTCCAACTGACTGCCCTGAAGAAACTAGCGCACCATGGGTATTCCAAGCTGTGTGATTCTGATCGAAGTTTGAATTTCCTCCAACATGAACTTCCATCCCTTGCTGCAAAGGTGCTCCATGAGGCTTCCCTGAGGACGAGACTGTTTGAGACAAACTGATGTCCACCAATGGAGGATCTTTATGAAACTTGCCATTCAGTGCCTCAGTCAAAAGTATAGAGTCATCTTGGTTCTCAGTAGATCTCCAAATTCTCAAATTAGCAGGGAAATATCCAGTGTTGCTCCATTTCCGTAGCTGCACCATCGAAAATGGCCCTTGAATTTTTCCAGATGGATCCTTGTAATGCCATATTTTCTCTGACTCATTGACTTTGGCAGTAGATTGTGTTACACCTGTTGACGGTGAATTTTCTGAAATAATTCTAGAAGTTGATTCTGATAATACTACAGACTGGGGATTTCTACCACTGGTTTCTAAATTTGCAGTTGGCTTCTCCCAGCTGTGCATATGCTGCATTTCTTTATCTCTAGCTTGGTTCCATAAATTTTCATTCACTATCTCACCAGCTCCAACAAAATCATCCCCTTTGTTTGAGAAATCTTTATTAGACATGTTTCTACTTAATTCTTTACTCCCACCTAAATAGTTCCTTGATCCACTAAAGGAGTCATTTGAAAAAGGACCTCCTTTTCCAGGAGAAATTGGCTCCCTCCCTCTCCTGCTAAAGCTACTACCTCTTGGTCTCAAATAATTTTCTGCATAAACTTGACAATTTGTGTCAGTGCGACTAAGAAATACTAAGATAACAGAAGAATACATTGAAAATTCATAAAAATTCAAAACAAACCTTGTCTCTTGTCATCTGTATCACCATCATTCTCTTCAGACTCATAAGTTGGATCCATATTAGGATCTGAATGTATTTCTGGAATTTCATCCAGTCTACGCTGATGCTCTTCTGGTGTTTTCAGAAGCTGCAACTTCTCCACACATTCTCTAAGCGTGAAAGAAGTCAAGGTGGACAATATTTTTTAAGCATCCTCATTAACCACAAGTTCAGTTGCATAAGCATTCAATTATGCATGTAATGGAGTTAGAATGCATAATGAAGAAAGAAAGGTAACAGAGGGAAGGGAAAAAGACGGAAGTTTATCAGTTCTTACTTTGAAAATACTAATAATAATTTATGTAAGAATTACTATTTGCAGATTTTCTTCATTCCATTGTGAGATACGAGCAGGTTGAAGGGTGGTTTCGCCCCACATAATCTTATATCGGTTAACAAAAAGGAATACAGTAAAAGTTTTAAGAAAGGATTAGTGCTTTTGAGTTCATTTAGTAAAAATAACCTTGTGCGCTTTTTAAACAGAAGCATAAATTTTAAAGGATGTACTGTTACTTTTGCCCAAAAGTACAGCTTAAAAGAGAAAAAAAAAAGGCAGATTGGCATCTAAATTCACTAATACTTGTGCAGATTTAAAATTTAGCCCAACATAAAAATTTCTGCACCAATAAAGGTAAAGCAAGAACCCAATAACATGGTGTAAATTACTCCTACATACTTGCAATAATAATATAAAAGACACACTGAATATTATACTATGTATACCAGAATCATACAACAGGCTTCCTATACACCGGTAATAATAATATAAGAGACATTGAACACCAAAGTTATCAGAGAATGCATATTAGAATCATACAGCAGGCACATTATATAATATTAAAAAATGATAAAGAAGAAAGGCATGATAAAGAAGTAGGGGGAGAAAAAAATGAACTAAAATCGTCCTCAAAGGTTCATTCATGCAAGGTAACACTAAGAAAGTTGTTCATAAAATCATAAAGGATATTCCTTACGACGCCCTAAATCACTAGCTCGATCGCGTAGATGACTGAGACGCAATATCTCTGCTTCCATCCACTGCATCAGAGCAAGAAATATCACACAACATACTTTAAAAAACTTACGAAAAATATAATTATCAACTATATGCATCATAAAAACAAAAGAGTATTACTAGGGATCCTAAGTTGTATCCCCACTTTTGGACCCAAAGTAACATGTCAGTTGAGTTGACATTGCAACATCACTGCAATCATTAAAGATTCATTCAGAGATGAAGAGATCTAAATAATACAAAGTCTATAAAACTTTAATGATTGCAGTAATGTGACATTGTCATCTCAACTGCCACATCACGTTGTATCCAAAAGTTGGGATACAATTTGGAATCCCTAAATTACTCAAAACAAAAACAGGTAGAACAAAACCCTAGATATTAGTATTGCAATAGCTAGCCAAGATTTTCATGATTGAGGTATCAATTTCCATACACAAGAACCTCTTCTATATATCAAAGTGCATCAAATATCATCTCAATCCTTCTAACTGTGGTAAAACTGTTTGTTTGCATAGACTATAACTTCTTTTCTCAAAATTCTAATTGCATCTGCGTCTTCTTGTATAATAAATTGTATTAGCATGAACGCCACTATGTTTTAGGAAACGACACAGAGAACCCAGGGAGAAGTAAAAGGAAGTTTGTTGACAAGAAGCACATTGCAAAAGAAAAATAGGTAAAAAGAAATTTTTTACTCATAATGCCTAGTCATATGCTAAATTTTCAGTGGATTTAATGATTTTTCCATCTCTTTCACTGGCTCTACTCAAATTTTAATGGTAGCTTTCAAAAATTGAATCAAGAAAATTAAAGAAATTGAATTGTGAGCATATCTTAAAGATCTCTCTCTGCTTCATGTTTTATTTATTGCACATTTGCTATGATTACCATTGTTTCAGCATCTTAAAAAATAGCCAAATATCAAACATAAACAATCCTCAAGACCCAATCAACCCAAATCAGGTTTTGCTAATTCTTACATTATCCTTGAAACAAATATAACTGAGCCTAATCTAAATTTCCCATCACAAACCTAAAATTAGATCCCAAATCATTGATACAGAAATTACAACCTTGCACATGAGATAACAATTTGAAGAGGCATTCACAGTGTTTCCATGCATCATCTATACTCTGTGTCTGGAGGATACAATATAAACCAAGAATCTTATACTAAATCACCGGACTCTAGAAAATGGATGGTTATTTGCTTAAAAGGACCGCTAGAGGGATTCTATTATGGATTTTGACTCCCACTTCCAAAGTTTCGGTTTTTCGGAACCCTAAATCCTTTTAATGAATAATATAAGTTCTAAAGGTCTCTCAAATCCATCATAACTTTCTAATACCATTTCTCTTATTCAACACTTCATTCATACCTCCCACTCAACAACTGTAACTGAAATTTTGGTTTATGCTTATGATTTTGCAAGATAATGTCTTACACGCATGACATGCTGCAAGACAATGACTTACACATAAATTTTAGCAGGGTATCTTCCATGTACTACATACTTTGTGTGCATTACAAGTTGCAAAACAATAACTTCGACATTTTACTGAGAAAATAGGATGGTGCGGACTCTTGTGGTTTCTTTCCACAGGTGGGTCTTGACTCCTTGACTAAAATCAATATTTTAGGACCCTAACTAGGTTGAGAAGACCCTAATAAAAAAACACGTTATTGTCTTGAAATTTCTCTAGCAACTGTCATGCATGCAAGTTATCTTGTTAAAATTTGTGTGCAAATTATTGTCTTGCAACATGTCTTAAAAAATTGTAAACATAAACTCTATATACTCATTAATTCAATAAATTTTAAATGTAATATAGAACAAACTATAAATCAATAAATTTTCAATTTAAATTGTTGAGCAAAGTATGAAAGAATTGTTAAAGGAGAGTAATTTTGTTAGAAAGTCAGGAGAAATTTGAGACTTTAAAATACTTATATTATGCATTAAGGTTAAAATAAACATTTCAAAGGATATAGGGTCCAAAAGGATAAAAATTTTAGAAATGGGGGTTTGAAACAAATACCATTTTTTTTATCATGGTTTACTTTACCTTTTCGATGTAGTTAGGAGTCCATAAAAAAGAGATTTTAGTCAAGGGTCATGGCAAGAAACCAACAGAGTCCACCCAATCCTATTTTCTCAAAAATGGACTCTTCCAGACCTTTAAGCAATTGAAACATCCTGAAAAAGAGGCTTAACTATCGTCTTATTCATCATCTTTCTTATCCAGATATGATTTAGTATTCACTCCAATCCAATATTCTCTCTATTCCAAAGGTTAAAGATAGACCCTCTTCAACAGTTACAGTTACAACGAAAGCAAAGAGAAGGAACAAGAAGTTGGCAAAACATTGCTTTCTCACCATTACATAGACAAATAATGAACTAAATTCCTCAGCTGATGTTGAAATTTAACATTTGTTAAAGACCAGAATTTTTAATGATTTATTCTTCAAATATTCTGCATTAAGTTTTTATGTCCATCTTCTAATCACAGTCAACAATACTTTCTTTGCATCTATATTTTACATTCCTATTTCTCGCATATAATTTCCCTCAGTGACGTGTTACTTGTCTATAAATCATCCATTTGACTTCTAAAATACTGAAATGATTGTCACCAACAGGAGGAAAATCAAAACAATGACTATCGTTACACACAATAAACTTACATCTTTGACTCTGACTGCCTGGAGTGCCAAGGCTTTTTCCTGAATGTCACCCTACAAGGAACAGACTAATCTTCTCAGCAAAGAACATATGTAATTTTAATGGCTGAAAAAAGTTGGAACTGTAATGTAGTATTACCACTGTTAGACGACTGATAAGTCCACATTTTATACTCTGGCGCAAACGCTTGCATTCATCCTAACAGATCAAAAGAAGAAACAAGATGTAACAAAGAGATTACAGGGAGATAAAATGAAAACGACACATAAAACATAATAAATTCCCACAATACAGTTGGTACTTAATATTGCTGTAACAGACACCCCTTACTATATTATTTATTTATTAGTTCACCAATTTTTTTACCTTTTTGACTCTGTGTATATCCCATAATATGTTATAAAGGGGAACTAAGCCCAAGAAACTAGCCAATTGGATGTGTACAGTGCATATTATTGGAATGCATAAATAAAATTGCTGCTATATTTCCTTAAATTAGACTTGTATATGTGACAGGTCTGGTGCACATCTGAGAACCATATTGCACGGGATTATTCTCCCCTTCCTGACTATTCGAAGTAATGTCATTTTCTGAATCCAAACAAGGAAAGATCGGAAACCCCACACTTCCTTTCTTGCCATAAAGGGAGACAAAGAAACTGAGAAATATCACAAATGAAGAAATATCAATCACCTCAGTAAACTCTTGATTTGAGATTATATCAATTGATACGACCTCTGTCTTGCTCAAATTCAATATTTCTAGCAGGATATCTGTCATCCTTTTGCCCACTTTATACGGCTCGGCAACTTTGTTTGTACCTGTAGAGAAAAAACATCATAAAACTTGGCAATTATTATATTAACATTCTAGTCATTAAAAAGTAAACTGGATGAAGAGGAGTTCCTAGACATTTACCCACAATTTGGACCAGCCTATACAAATCTTGCTTTTGAACACTACCAGATATTCTAATTCTCACAAAAGAACCAACAACTTTGGCATGAAATGTTTCTGTATCTTCAAGCAATTCTTCCACCAAATTACGCCGTAAATAAATAAGATTGATGTTATGCATATTAATTGCAGCATAATCATCAAGATTATATCGAAGTCCTCTGTCATCACCCTTTTTACGTGTTTTGCGTTTTTTATCTTTACCCCCCTTTATTAGGCCATCAGAGTTCCCATCAGCCTCCAACTGATTTGCTTCGATATCTACAACACTCTCCTGAAGTTCATCCATCCGAGAATCCTCTCTTGTGAGAAAGTGAGATTCAAGTAGCTTTAACATTTCAAAGTGCCCCACACGTGGTTTCCCAAACAAATTTTGAAGCCGGGAATCACATATAACATGTGTTCTACGTTGAGGATCACGTAGCTTACATTTTTTTATATATTCCAGAAGGAGAGTCTGCACATCAAACTGAGATAACACAGATTTGTCACCGTTTCTCATGTGCATAACCAACTCCAGGAGCTCTTTCGATGCCCACTCAGCTCCTTCGTCAGTAGATGTCCCTTCACCACCAGTTAGTCTCACAGTTCCTGGTGAATCACCCTCATCGGCTCGGGATTTTGACCGTTTCCTGGACTTTCTTCTTTTAGAGACAGTTGCTTCCGCATTCTCAGAAGAACTGTCTGAACCCCGTCCTCCATCAATATTAACATCATAAAGTTCGTCAGGCAAATCCTGTTTACCAGCCTGTATATCAGATCCCTTCCAAGGATTCTTAGCATGTGCAAGTTCATCTAAGCTCAAAGAAAGACGGCTTTTTAAATCAAGCCAGTAATCCTTGAAGAGATACTCCCAGCTATTTTTGTCATCAAAATTTACCTTGTCCTACAAAAGAAATGAGAGGCACATACAGAGAGATAGAGAAAAGGTAAATGGTATGTTAAATCAGAATCAATTAAAATAAGAAGGATATACACAAAAAAATTAAATTGGAATCAAGTAAAACCTAAGGTACTATATACACAAGGAGAAGGAAAGACACAAACAATTACACATAAAACAGGAAAGAGTTCAAAACCAATGACTGTCAGATATACTCGAAGAAAAACAAAAAGAAAAAGCGAAAGCAGCACTATAACAAACATGATTGCAGGCAAAACAATACTAGCGACTCTAACTTATTATAGGTGCATCATTTTTATTAACAGAAACATTCACTTGGTTGAACCATCAATGTTACTCCATGGAGGGGGACAAAAACAGTTGATTGCTATGACATTCAAACTTATTACCATCATATAGTCAGTTTCTGTACTAGTTATAAAACGTTTTGAATGTGTGCAATACCACGTTTTGAGAGGTTTTCATGTTCCAACATACCAGTCAAACCAACTGCACAAAGTGAATGCAGAAATGCTGTCACAAATAAACTGCCTCAAACCAATTATTAGTTGCTTACCTTCCATCAAAATTACAAAAGAAAACCCAAGGACACCAACTTAGTTGAGGCCATACATATATCAATTCAGATCAAACAAACCCAAACACAAGATACAGGAATCATACAACACAGAACTCAATTATTCTCCTAGCAATTTGAGAATAAAATGCCAGTGTTTAGCACCAAATGCGATACACCTCAGCCACAATTTATTGTTTTACAGCCTTGATGCGCCAATGAAACAGCAGATATAAAATGAAGATAAGTTTTTGCTTTTTGAAAAAATATGGCACAATTACCAGATCCTTGTTTCCCTGCTCATTCCTTTCAATCAACATCACAGTTCTCATGCAAATCTCACAAAGGCCCTTGTTACCTCTCACACATAAGATGACAGTATCTTTGATGCACGCTTTGCACAATGAAAAAGGACAAGTGTAGCACATATAGTGGGCATTCTTCTCACAAGTGCTGCATAGATGCCAACCTAAAAAAATAAAATACTAAATTAGATAGAGGCAAACACCCCAAGCCAACAGGTAGACGTTCAACAAAAAGAAAGATAACCCACCACAAAAAACCATAAAGATTAAGATCCTCAAATTAACTTTTAAACAAAAGATGGTCACTGCGCTCACAAAAATGTATCAAATATAGTAAGGAAAGAATATAAAAGGCCATAAATACAACAAGAATGGAAAGGAAAATACTTGGACGAAACACCAATTCATATTGAATCCATAAAGAAAAGAAGATAATCTCATAACACACATAAATAGTGTTCAAAATATGACCTTGATCACACATTTCATAGTCATTGGAAAAAGGACTCCAAATTCCCTAATTTCTATTGATTGTTTGGAGTAAGGGCCAATGGGGTGTGTGAGTTATTGTGGTTGATGAGTGTTCTCAATGGACTTCACTTTCTAGTGAGCCTACCTATGAATTTATATTGCAACAACAAAGGCTGCCATTAGTGTCGCTCACAATCCAATACAACATGATAGGACAAAACATGTTGAGATGGACAGGCATTTTATTAAGGAGAAGCTTGAGACCGGACAGTTATGTTTGCCATTCATCCCTACTACTCAGCAGACAACAAATATCCTTATCAAGGGATTATTGTCTTGGCATTTTGATCATCTCATCAGTAAGTTGAGCCTTTTGACATCTATACAGCAATTTGAGGGGCGTGTTCGAAAGCATGATGTATCTCTATCATTTATTGTGTATCTCTCATTTATTCTCTCATTTATTGTGTGTATCACTCTTATTTATTATGTAAAGTTGGTAAAATAATGATAGATGTTTTGAATCTTGTATAAATAGGGGTTGTAAGTTCGTTCTTGATCTATCAATAAAATCATATTTGAATTCATCTTTCAACACATAACATAATGATCAAAATTTTATATTCAATTTTCTCACCCCTGACCAATACCTTATTTAAAAGGCTTTACTTCCAAACGAAAAAATGGAAAGAAAGTGTACATTTTAAGCCAAGGAAAATCCTCAGGCTTGCTGGTCCTTAAATTAGTTGATCTAGACAACAAACAGCAGGTGCATACTCTTTCTTTACAGAAGGCAGGGTGCAATATGAAATAAATGAAGGATAAATGTATCCTCCCGGTTAGTTCAATGAAAGGCATTTATTGAGCACTCTCTCCCACAGGTAAGAACATATTACTTTTTGTAAAAGTGATCTTGAGAACTAACTCAAACAAAATAAAGTTGATAATATAGTCATCAAGTCAAAATACATGCATAATGTAGCACCAAAAATTATGTAGTTCCAATCTTGCCATTTATTTAGCAACTTGTCTAATATTTATCTAGATACCAAAGATTCACTTGTAGGTTAACAATTGTCTTTCAGATCTTCAATACGTTATGATCCCAAACAATCAACCTCAAGAAAATGATTACAGTCACAGCTAGTAATCATGACTTGGCACTATTACTTGACATCAGAAATTGCCCATAAACACAAACTGCATTTGGAACTCTGAACAATTCAACTACTCCTAGTCAACAAAGAATAGATTACACTTCACATGAAGCACCAATAAACCGACTTCATGAGCTTGCAAAACTTGAACATTGTGCTGGGCATAATTAAGATTTTACTTCCTGTCCCTTCACACAAGTCCACTCCTGCAAGCTTTGCTGTTGAGTAGATCACACCTTTTGCAAAGAAAAGAGGGAGCAAAAACTTCAATACTTGTAAAAGAATGAGTGAAAAGAAAACGAGGAAAAAGAAGTTCCAGGATGAAGGTATCAACAAATGTATTGAAGTTTTCACATGGAAAACCACTGCTAACATTTGTGGCTTTTAACAACAAATACTCATGGTCAGCAGTACAGGTTCAGTTTCATAATAAAACCCATCATAAACCAGATTTAAAAAGTGAACTTCTGCATCCCAAAGAAGCCAGTGATCACAGAAGACCAGATGCATCCAAAACACCACAAATTAAAGATCAAAGTAATTAATCATATAATACCAATTGGATTTTGAACAAAAACAAAACATTAAGCAATTATGCAAACACTCACCATATTTCCATAGCATATTGAACAAAAAAATGGCAATTTTGGAAACACTCACCACAATTCCATCGCCCCTTAGCTCGAAAGAAAGCCTCATCACGATTAACACATGCAGGATGATATGCCTTTGGGCATCCCCTACAAACCCAACATCAAAAAGCCCCTCAATCAACAACCACTAGCAGGTAGGAAAAACGACAGCTATAAAATAAAACCATTAACAGAATTAATGTCACCTGCGATCACAGAGGACAAGGTCACCTCCATCAAAACAAATAAAGCAAACATCCTCCTCTGATTTCTTCCTCGGAGGAACTCTCCCAGGAGACTTGGAATTTTTTCCAACCCGCCGCCTCTTCCCTCCAACAGTTTTACTCACTTCCTCCACCTCCTCACCTGTCCTCATTTCCTCCATCATGTCAGCCTTATCAGTTTCATTTCCCATTTCAGCTGCAGCCTCCTCCCCCAAATTACCCGTCTCCATCTCTGCCTCAGTTTCAGTAGCCTCCCGCATTTCAGGTTCTTCCTCCATTTCCTCCACCAATTCCGTTTCTCCTCCTGCCACATCAGCAAACTCCGTCTCATAATCTTGCATCTCTGTTTCCTCTGCCAGATCACCAGCCTCCACTTCATCTGCTGTTGTTCTTTCCATCAAAACAGCCACCTTCCCATCCTCAGCAGAGTTCATTTCTTTTGCCAAGTCAGCCACATCTGTCTCCTTCACCATCTCCTTGCCCTCTGCTGTATCAATCACCTTTGTCTCACCCCCAATCCCTCTATCCTCTTCCATTGCCGCCCTTTCATTCATCTCCTCTGCCAGAGCAACAGCCTTTGTTTCATAGGCAGTTTCTGTCGCCTCTGCAATGCCAACAGCCTTTCTTTCATTGGCAGCTTCTGTCTCCTCTGCATCGCCAACAGCCTTTGTTTCATCGGTATATTCTGTCTCCTCTGCAACGTCAACAGCATTTGTTTCACTGGCAGTTTCCTTCTCCTCTGCCGCATCAACCACCTTCATCTGACCAGCACTGTCCTCGCCCTCTGCCATTTCGGCCATTTCATCCATCCCCCCATAATCCCCAATCTCTGCCTTCTCTGCCACGTCAAATACCTTTGTTTCATCGTCAATCTCCGTCTCCGCTGCCACGCCAGCCCCCTTTTCTTCATCCACAATCTCCGTCTTCTCCATGCCAGTTTTTTCTTCATTCTCCCGTGTCACTTCAACCACCTTGGATTCATCTGCATCCTCCACCTCCTCCGCAGTGTTAGCCTTCTCTTCCTTTAGCTCTACATCAGCCACGAGAGTTTGGTCTTCCGTCTCCTCCTTACCAATCGTATCCTCATCGTTACCCCCAACGCCAACCACTGATGCCGGTTGTACGAAATCACCGGTGTTCGTGACATCCACAGTGTTAGCAACACCCCTCTTCTCTCCCCCATCAATCGAATTCCCATTCTCTTCTCCAACCACCGTAGTTATCAGTAATTGCGAGTCACACGACACATCTCCTCCTCCACCAAGCTTCGAGTCCTCCAACTCAGCCATAGCCTCCCGCTCTCCCTCCGTCGAATCCTCGTCTACTCGATTTCCCTCGCCTAACGATTGCTCTTGAGGTAGTACTTCCGACTCGCACAACCCGGTTACTGACTCCGGTTCACATTGAGATTCGCCATCTCGCTGTCCTCGTTCGTGCGAGTCCATAACTGTTGGTGCTACTTGTGTCGTTCCATTAATCGAGTCATGTTCTACTAGAACAGAAGGGTTTTGTAATTTTGAAGTTTCTTCTTCTTCGTTCTCCATTGAATAAATTAGATTGAAAATGAGAAGACCCTAGAGATTGAAACCCTTAGGGTTTTGAGCAATCTGTGAATTTTGTTTTGCGATAATCAATAAAACTGGTAGATAGTCTGACAGGGGGAGGGAAACGAGAGCTCGCCAAGGAAATGGGTACCATGTACATGTAGAGAGGGGTTTTGTTCCGATGCAGAGCTGAATGTACGAAAAGACAATAATGTCCCAAATGTGATGTTTATATATTTTTATTCTTACTTCTCTGTAGCGGTGCGTAGTTGGTAATTATTCGGCAGTGACGAGCCCATGGTTTTCTCAGGCGTTGCGGATTTTTGTAACCGTCTGATTTTGACTTTCATCACTCCACATAATATTTTTTTTGTGTATATATAAAATTAATATATATATATATATATAAATTTAAAATATAAAAATAAAAAATTTACTAGTGTTTTAGGATATTTATTAAAATTTTTATATTTAATACATTATATTTTTTAATGTATTAAAATTTATTATTAATTATTATATTAAACATTAAAAATGATTATAAATAATAAATATAAAAATTTTAACAAATATATTAAATTTGTTAGCAAAATTTTAAAAATAATAGAATCATATAAATTATGTGATATGATAATTATATAATGATATAATATTAATTTGTGTAAAAAAATTTATTTTTTATTGCTTGTTAGACCGATTGTTTGTCTTCAGGAATTGAAGGAAACAAAGTGTTTTGGACATAGTGTTATAATACAATTAAGGGTATTTTGATCAAAATAATTATATTTTTTTAAAAAAGAAAATTAATATTTAAATTTAAATAAATTATTTATTTGCTAGCTAAATTTTAAATATAAATATTAAACTATTTATTTTTTAAATAAAAATATTTGCAAGTCAATAATTTTATTTTTATATTCTTATAATTTAAATTTAAATGATTTATTTATTTTTTATCTACAATTAAATGTAAATATTTCACTATATATTTTGTAAATAAAAAAGTTTGAAAATCAATACTTTTTAAATGTTATATAAATTATAAATCTTAAATTTTATTATAATTACTTATATTCTCTAAGAATATATATTTTTAATTATTATTTTATTATATTAAAATTTTAAGTGGGTATAATTCTTAATGAAAAACATATTCTTTAAAAAACGTTAAATTTTTAAATAGGTAAATTTGTAGATTAATTAATTAAAAATATGTTTGTAAATATATTATATTAAATTTTTTAAGTTTTAAGATTTATATCAAAAGTAAGAATATATATAGATATATAGATGTATATATGAAGTATCTTCAAAACCGTCTTTTGCATAACCTTTTAATTCCTTATTATTATCTCTAGTAACACATTTTACCAATTTGTGCTTATCATTGAGTAGCACAAGTATTTCGTCAACAATTATGTTCCATAACATTCAAAAAAAAAAAAATATTTAAAATTTAAAACAAAATTATGGAACTTGAACTGCCCTTGAAATACAAGTTGAAGCAATTCTTGTAACAAAAAGTAATCCCCTCCATAGTGTAAATTAAAGGGAATTAACCAAAAATACCCACTGTTCATAATTTAAATTCAAAAATGTCCACAGTAATAATTTTCAATCAAAAATAATCCGATTTACTATTTAATAACAAAATTACCCCTGAGTTTAAAAATAAATATACACGAGAGTAATAAATAGTGCCACGTCGCACTCTCCATGGCGCGCTTGGGCGTGCCCCAGCGAGCCATGGAGAGTGCGACGTGGCACTACTTATAGGGTGCCACGCGGCACTCTCCATGGCTCGTTGGGGCACG
>JAVXUL010000014.1:1700146-1710578 GCA_035590515.1 Trichilia minutiflora | reverse complement strand
AAATAAATATAAGAAACTAATTTATAGTAATTAAAAAATAGTAATAATATTATTGAAATTATTATTTCTAATTATTTCTAATTTCTAATTTCTAACCTAAATTAAAAACTTCTAATTATAAAATGAAGATATTCAGTAGATAATAATTAAACTTTTAATTATAAGAAATTTTGATTGAGGGAATGGTGGGTTTGGCCGCCGAAAGTGAAAATTTTGGTTGAGTGGAATGAAGTAAAAAATTTTGGAGTTAGGGTTAAAATGAAAACAAAGATAATTTCGTCATTTTATGTTCTAATCCAGGGGTAATTTTGTCATCAAACAGTAAATCGGATCATTTTTTATTGAAAATTATTACTGTAGACATTTTTGAATTTGGATTATAAACAGTAGGTATTTTTGATTAATTCCCTAAATTAAAATAGGCTTGTTTGGAAATATTATTCTGCTATCTAATATTGCAAAAAGAATTATTAAAAAAGCTAATATAAAAACTAGATACGGAAAATTAACATGGACTATGTTCTAAGCTAGTAATCAATGGTCTCAGGGGAGAATTTAATAAACAAGATATAAAGAGCCTACAAACGGAGGGCCGCATTGCAGATACAAACGCAAACCCTAGTCACCATAACAATTTTACTGGTTTCATTTTAAAATTAAGTAAAGGCCAACAATACCAAAAAAAAAAATCCGGTTAGAGATGAGATGATCCATCCGAAAACAGTTTACATAACCCAAATCAAAATTTCACTAGCTGTTCTAAAACATCATGAGAGGTAGCTCCAAAAAACAAAACCCAAGAGATAAAAACACCACCACTTAGCATTCAGCTTCTAGTTAATAGTAGGCAAACTATTATTTCAAAAATAAGCACAACAGTACTGAAATAATAAGTTCGGATGGAATATAAACGATCCACGTCTAGAATAGACTCCTACGATATAAAATTGCAAACCAACTCCCAAACCCTATTCAGTCTCAACCTTCAATACATCTCAACTACAAGAGGAATCTCCTTTACAGAGAAACATAAGTCAATAGCCAATACAATAATTCATCCATCAATACCTTCGGGAATAACGGTCCATAAACCTCCCTGAAGGGCACTCATATGCCAGGTGTCCTCGTCCACCACAGTTGTGACAGATCATCAACGGTCCCATACAATCCCTGCTCATATGTCCCAACTGCTGGCAATTTCTACATACAATGTCTCGGTAACCACTGCCACGAGCAGCACCACTGCCTCGATCTCCTAGAGCATTGCCTTTTGGACACTGTCTAGCAACATGCCCAGAAACATTACACACGTTACAGATTGGCTCGTTTGGACAATCACGAGCCAGGTGACCTGTCTTCCTACAATTGTTGCATGCCTTGTCATTTGTACAATCAGCAGCAAAATGACCTTGCTTATAGCAGTTATTGCACAACCTCAAGTCCCCAGGTGGCAGTGGGGGAGCAGTACAGTCTCTTGCACGATGTCCAGCTTTGCCACAGGTGTGGCAGATGCCCTCATTTGGACAGTTGCCAGCCATGTGGCCTGGTTCCCGACAATTCCAACACAATGCCTTTGTTGTGCATTCCGAAGCAATGTGGCTGCTCAAACATTTTCACACATAATTCCAAATAAATACGTCAATGGTGCCCATGAACTTCAAGAAAGAAAACTTTCAGATGAAAATCAATAGAGGCAAGTGAGGTGAGTTCCATTCCCAGCATTAAAATATTAATACATTAAAACTGAGAAGGTAGGTGACAGAGGAAATTCAATGGTGCTGAAAATTACAGAAATTAATAAATGCGAAGATCATTTGAGACAAAAGGACACAAAGCACTGATCATTTTGCTGATCATGGTCAAAGTTGCTTCTCAGCACATGTAATTTTACAGCCAATGATTACAATACTGTCATAAATGAGAACAGTGAAGCAGAAACATGTAGTGTTAGTTCTGGTGCAGAAAGAACCAAAGAGTAGTGGAATCTACTGCCAGTGGTTAGAAGTTAAGATATAATGAGAACTAAATGTGAATTATGATTGTATACAATGGATACACCTATATGCTAGGTGATTGGAAATGATGAAATATGTACCTTTTTTACATGTACGAATGAGATTACTTACCCTGGAAGGCCACAATTGTGACAAATTGCCACATTAGGGCACTCTCTAGCAAAATGACCAGGCCGTTTGCAATTCTTGCACAGATTGCTTTGGCTGACAACAAAAGCAAGAAAAGATTAATTGTTGAGCAGAAAATAATTCATGGGACAACCTAAGCGTAGAAACATTTAATGCTAAAATGCCGGTGGCCCATTTTCAAGCTGATTTGAACAAATTTGAAATACAAAGACAAATTCAACAATTCATACTATTGTACAATGAGAAACCTCACCCCTCCTTTTTTTCGTCTTTTATTCTTTTTAGTGGTGTCTTCCCAAAAAAAAAACATAAACAAAGGTATAACCCCCAAAATTAAAAAACCATAAAAATAAGCCCCATACAAGCAAGTGTTAAGAAGAATAAAGGAGAAAACATGGAAAAGAATATAATGAACAAAATCACAGTAAACAAATATATAACTTTTAAGCAACTATAAAATCTTGAATGCAATATGAAGTCAACGTCAAATCTCATAGGCTTGCCACAGGTTAGCTCAAGAAACAAAAGCAAATATTTGGCAATTGCTTCTGTAAAACACCTTGCAAGTGGCAGGAAAAAATTTACAGCCAATATGATCTTAGTTAACCACACCAATTACACACTCAAAACAAATTAATGCTATTCTGTGAAATATTATCATGAGAACATTCATATGCAGAAATATTACACACAACTCTCAAGATCCTCAACAACAGAATCAAGTAGAATCATCCAACCAAGCTCTGAAAACTGCTACAAATCAACCTCCAGTCTCCACTGAAGATTTCAACAGTTTCTTTCACCCCAACCCCTCAAGCCAATTGTCAAGCAGAGAAAGAATAAACAAGTACATGATCAAAAATTAGAAAACCTGTAACCCCGACGCGACCCTCTTCTGTAAGGTGCATCACGATAGGAAAAGCGGTCAGAGCGGATCTTCCGATCCAGTGGGCTCCTGCTCCTGCTTCGGCTCCTGCTGATAGAACTCATGTTCAAACTAATATCTATTAACGCCCACCACCAACGATCTGCAAAACTTCAACACCTAACACCACAATGGCCGCTGCCTCCTCCCTGTCCACAGTACAACCATACACCCATCATCATCCATAAGTACAAACCAAGCCCCCACCATGCCCTTCAACACACACACCAAACAAAAAAATTCCCAAAAGTAAAAGAACACAGCATTTCAAGCACCAATTACATCTAGTTACACATCACCACATTCAGCATCATCTCCACAAAACATCCTTTACAGGAAATTCAAGGATCTCCTCTGAAAAATCACCTTCCTCAACACAGCATAAAGATAGACAACAAAACATAGGGTAGAGTCAAAAACCCCAAGTTCCCGACCAGCCATCTACACCGGATAGTTCAAGTGATTAAGATTCGGTAAAGAAAGTTGGATCAAGAGAAGTTTGAAAGATTTATTACACAAGAGAAATAGACCCAGAAGCTAGCTGCATATTTTTGATCATAGTCAGCCATCATTAGGAACATGCTCCTACTTTCTTGCAGAGATTTTTGTTAATCAGAAAAAGAAGAGGACACAAATTTCCCTTGGAGAACACGCAGAGAATTCCAAATATTTCAAGAACAAAGAAAACTGAAATTATGTCTGGGCAGTCTGACCTTCCAGGAGACTTGAGGAAAAACGATTGCTGTCTTCTGATTGGGAAAAAAATCATTTGAGGTAATATACTCTTATGAAAAGCAAAGATATGCTCAAAGATGTACAACCATAGACCGAGATCATATGACCTTGGTGGAACATAATACCATTTACATTTTCCACTCCATACTGATCAGTTACCACATTTCTTCTGCAGTCCTGACTATATATACCTCTTTCAACTTGGGTATTTGTTCCCAAAAATGCGCCTCATCATTCATTTCATTCATATAGTTCCCAAGCAACATCATATTAATAGACATCATGATAATACTTCCACAATTGCACACGCAGTTGTTGCAACAAAGTTATATCAGTCTTAAAACCGGGTAATTCAAGCTAAGCTGTCCAGCCTTATTATCTCAATCCAATAGAGTATAAAAAAGTCAAAAGGGAAAAGGACAGATATAGGTCAGTGACATGTTTCCTAATTCACTATTGGATATATATGGGATGAGAAAGAAGCCCTGTCCACAGACTGGCACAAAAAAGGGTCAGCGCTGGGCTATTTTAACCATTTGAAATATGTGTGGTATGCCTTCTCTAAAAAACCTGCCACATCACCATCCCTAAGAGGTAAATGACAATGATGTTGGTTAAAAAAAAAAAAGAAAAGAAAAAAGATCCCAGCATTCCTTGGAAGTTAAGAGGCAAGAAGCTGCAGAATGTATCAAGAAAATTAGGCATATACTGTGTCTTTCAAAATGATTTATCTAATGGTTCAAATAACCCACATTACCAAAAAAAAAAAAGACATACACTGGTTAGTAAAAAGTACAATACCTGTTAGTTAGTAGAGCACACCGTAGTGGATATCTCAGTGTTCATACTTTTTTCTTTTTCAAAAAATTCTTCCAAATAGGATTTTAATCTATACCAGAATATAGTTTAATTTCAGTTTAAAATATACAGATAAAAATCAGTTTACCTAGAGCAATATGCATAAATAAGCCATCTCAATCAGAGAAATGCGTAACAATATATATTAGCTTGTGTGCAATAACACAAACAAGAACAACAAATTGCCAATTTTCTGTTTAAGGCTGCACAGAAGCCCCACTAAAAATCATGAAGGCCCAAAAACATTTGATTTTTGCAGTGTTTATGGGTATATTGCAAGATTCCAAGTTAGCTGAATCTTACCTACTTACTTTTAAATTTCCAGCACAAATAAAGATTTTATTATAGGGCATAACTTGTGGATCTATTATATAAATAAAATTCCTTCAGAATAAGCACGTCTTTCATTCACCCAGAATGAGATCTCCGACAAGATTTTCCAAGACCCAGTCACCCATTTCATATTCAATTCAAACACAAACCATATTAATATAAATCCAAATTATCATTTTCAGGCAAAATCTGAAAAGAGAAACGTTGCTTGCCAAATTTAACTCTCTTTCTGTTTTCTCATATTTCGTAAATTATTGAGCAGTCCTATACACAACTTATTTAGTACTTTCATCAATGCCAAAAAATCCTTGGAACTGGAGCTCAATAATCCCAGGCCCCCAGATTGTTGCGACTTTCTGTACCACTTTTATGCATATCGAATTCATTTTTAACCAGCCAAATTTTACCTATCTTTAATTTCCTCAGACATACAATCACCAATTCCATGCGTAGGAATTTTTTTAAATATCCCCTTACACAGAATCTCTAGAATCATGATTCTTACCACAGCATTCAAACACACCAACAATTTTATACGACTGAATTTCCACATTCAAATCTAACAGACACTACAATGACACAAAATTTCAATCATCAATTCAGTCAAATTTAATAAGCCAAAAACTTCAGAAACTAAAACATTTACACATATGCAGATACAGATAAGCACGTAGGACAAAATTTGAGCCCTAACCCTAATAAGACGCAACGGAATGGAAACAAAATCACTTAAAATGGACGAACCTGATATCACCGGCTCAATGAATCAGTGTATAAAGAAAATGGAGCTACAGAAACTATCGTACGAACAATCTGTGACTGTTGCTATATCAACTTTGGGGAGAAGAAAGTGAGCAGGCGCTAAACGAATTCGTGTTTGGGAGATACGGCTAGGACGCCACTGGTGGCACATTATAAGCGAAAACGACGACGTAGGTAATGGGCTGCCCAAGCCATGTTTAATATGCAAAATAAAGCCCAAGCTGTTTGGGGCATGAAGCCTTTTAATGGCTTTCTAAGCATCCTCGTGTTAAGGACTATTTCTCATTAAAAATTTTATCCTTAAAAAAAATATTAATCTAAAATTGCAAAGATAAAAAATAAAAAATGTTTTATATTTAAATGTATTTATCCTTAATTATGTAATTATGTGTTTATTTTAAATTATTTGCAGATAAAAATTTGATAAATATCTTGAAATAATAGTCAAATACATATACTTTTTTTAATTTATTACAAATTATTTATTATAATATAATTATAAAAAAAATATTTAGTCATAGGATGAAAAAAACTTAAATATAATTTTATTCTTTTGTCTATCTTTAAAGATGAGCACAGACAAGGTGGTTTGCCAATAGCATATTATTCAATTGAACTCTAACTAACACAATTATATACTATTAATTATATAATTTAATGATACAAAATTCAAAACACGCAAATTAAAGCCAAATCTTCTCTTGACACAATCCAACTACGAGATTTAATAATTATATTATAAATAATAATTAAGTCTAAAATTTTAAATTTATAAATAATTTATTTATTAAATAAGTGATATGAACTCGATACGATTATAAATCATATCATTTTTATTTTATTCAAATCTATAATATTCGTAACATATTCATGCTGAATAAACATATTGTGCCCAAAATTGTTACATCTATCTTTAGCGACCATCTCAACAAAAGGGAATTATTTTTTTAAAATCAATACAAACTTAAAAACAATTGAAAACATGTTAAAATACCAAAAATTTTATAATAACAAAAAAAAAGATAAGTGAGATCATATTAATAAAATCATTTAATAAATTATAATAAGTGTTTTGATTATTATTATTATTATTATTATTATTATTATTATTATTATTATTATTATTATTTAATAAAAAATAACTATATATAATAAAAAATTTATTAAATACATTTTATTAAAAAAATTATTTATTTGAGATGCAAAAAATTACATATAATTATAAATTAGATCGAATAATTTTTAATTTTTTTTTTTACTACAAAATGTTCGGTGGCAAGTTTTGAATGTTGATTTATATTTTTATAACTTATGAGTTGGATTTAATAAATTTAAATATTGTAACAAAAAAATTGTATAATATAATTATTTTAGAATAACAATATCTTATAATGTATGAAAGCTTAATGATGAAGCATACCTTCTTTCCCATTGAGATGATATTCTAGGACAAGATGTAGATTTTCAAACAATGCCATGGTTGTAGCATTTAAACTTTTATTAAATTATGTATTAATATTGAAAAAATTATATATTATTCAAAATATATAAATTATTATTTTGATATTATATTATTTTAATTTTTATGTCTCAAAATTTATCTTTATTGATTTAGTATTCATTAATTAGATGATAATAATAAAAATATGACATTAAAATTTATGGTAAATTGCATAACTATGAAATTTGATTTATCAGGATCCATGGCTTAGAATTTATAATAATGTATAAGTGAGTAAGTGAGTGATAAAAATGTTAAAAGTATGTCTTAAAACTAATTATGTTACAGGATTTAAAGTTAATATTTTATTATATATATATCTTTATAATTTATTGTAAAACATATTTACAATAAATAAAATGATATTTTCTTTATATATTTTATAATTTGTTCAGTTACTTCTTTTTTTTTAATTAATGCAAGATATAATCTTATGATGTATTATTTATCAAAAATCTATATACAAAGAATTGTATATATGAGTAGAGATTCTGTGATTGAAATACATTCAAATTTGTTCCTGATCGAGGTAATATCATTAGGGATAATAATATTGCATGATCAGTATGCTTTGTTGCTGTCACTTATCAGTATTTGATGCTAATAGTTAGGTGACGAGTCTCTTGTCACAAGAGCATAAATATGGGTATTATATTTGTGAACTTGATACTAAATGTGATCAAATGTGACGAATCACATGAGTGATTATCTACAGTAAATGATTTGTCACACAGTCGTACTAGTGTACAATTAGTCCTTCGACCTGAGATATTGCGGCTACAATATGTAATGAGACATATCGTTCACTTGTGTATATTGCATTGGGCTAGCCACGCTTGGTGAAAGAAGTTTGATGGCAATGTGTTCTTATTGTATGAGAATATGTAATGATCAATATGGAATCTGTTGACTTAAATAATTGAGCTTGAGATCATAAGTAGAACTGTCATATACGGGAATTAAATATCTGGTCAGAGTACACAAATTCTAAAAATGAGTTTTTGAATAAGTGGTATTATTTATGATTGAGGTTCTCATCTTATGATCGAGTTAGGGGTTTGACGATTCCATAACTTACACTCAAATTGAGAGTCGACAGTAAAGGGACTGTGTTACATGCAAGTACGACTATATGGGTTTATCCGAAATTATATTCTCTGTGCTCTAGAGGGCATAATATCTTGTTAGAGGTTACTCATGATCATTGAGAACTTTGGTTACAATGTGTTATACCAAAGTAATGCGAAAGGGTTCACATCTGCTCATGTCTAGTTCACGGTGAACCCAAGGGGTCACACTCTAGAACCAAAAAGATGAAGATAGATAAAATAAATATCATTAAATTAGGTAATCATATTTATAAGCAATTACTCTGATTTATTACTCAGAAGTTGATTTTATTCTTTATTATAAAGAATAGATTTCTCGACAATGACACGCTAGCACCCGTAAGCTCAAGAAATATTTTGATGATTAAAAATAACATAAATATGATTTACAACAATCATTGCGAATCTCAAGAATACTCCTATCACTTAAAATGCATCCCTAGGACCCGCATTGCATTAGTACCTGTTTTTAAACTCATTTTCAAAAATAACACAATATAAGATTTTCAATCATGAATATCAATTAACATTTGTATTCTCATAGAATACACAATATTACAAATATTTTTTAAAATATATATTTCAATAAGTTCTTGGCCAAGCGAAATATACAAAATCATAAATGCAATTTTATTTTGTTCAATGAATCATGATACATATATCTGAGTCGAGTACCTGAAAATCTACTAAAACTCGCTTCAGCTATGTTATGCCGTGTTCGACTACACTAACTTAAAATAAAAAAATGAAGGTTGAGTATTTGGGATAATACCCAGTGAATAAACCACACAATAATATATATATATATATATATATATATATAACAAATAATTCCATACATCGATTATGGTAAACCATCGTAATCGTCAAAAATAAAATATGTGCGATGTGACATACTAAATATGACTACGAAAGAGTCAATGTAAATTATATATAATAACCCCTCGGTCTATAGGATCACATCCACTTTTTCTAAGCTGTATGGCTGATCTACAACCGTGGTTGGGAATGTGTGTTCATGTAAATATATATGAGGCTAGCTTGCTTTAGCCTGGATATATTGGATTTCACCCATCCTATCTTAGACTGTATAGCCAATCCACATCCTGGGTCTGTTGGATTCCACCCGCTCTACCTGAGTTGTATGGTCAATTCTCACCCTAGGACTATCAGATTCCATCCACTCCACTCTAAAATGTATAGACAATCCTCACCTATAATATCACTAACATAGCACACATCTAATAACTCTATCATTTGTGGCTCACAAGGCCAAAACATACTCTTGATGTAATACCCTATAGTTGAAACAAGGATACTTTAATCATTTTAGACATAAAGGTATTTTTGTCATTACATAAAATATGTGTTTGGGTGCTCGATATTGTGTTATTAACTGTAACATTCCGCATTTATGTGGGAGTATCATGGTACGTTAAGTAATTGAAGCAATGTTTTATCGCACATGAGGTTTAGGGACATTTTAGTCTTTTTGATAAAAATGACGTTTTTGTTTTTTTATAAAATATCCTTTCGGGTGTTAAGTTTACTCATTATTATCATATTAATGTTTAGTAAGGGGATAAATTTCATTTAATGACAATTGAAAGAGTTTAGAGGGACTTTCGTTGAGGCATCATCTGCACACCTGAGCTTCCGAGCTAAATTCTCATTGATCCGAAAATCCGATTGATGCGCGGTTTGTTTTTAATGAAAGAAGATAGAATAAGGTTTTTATAGAATAAAATTTCATAAAAATTAGAGCTTAGATGAGTGAGAATGGAAGAATTTCCGCGAGTTAATATACATCAGAAGGTATCATCCGCGCACCTGCGCTTCCGAGCTAAATTTTCGTTGATCCGAATATCTTATTGATGTATGGTTTGTTTTTACTGAAACAAGAAAGAATAAGGATTTTATAGAAATAATTTCATGGAAATTGGATCTCAAATGAGTGAGAACCAAAGCCTTATTGCAAACTATTAGGCATAAGAAGACAGAATGGGAGAGGGACCAAGGGTAAATTGGTCATTTCCTCCCCCATATACTTGTATTTAAGAGCTAA
>JAVXUL010000014.1:1653429-1665592 GCA_035590515.1 Trichilia minutiflora | reverse complement strand
CTCTAAATGTTGTTGGTATAGAGCTACATTACTTAAATGAAAGGTATAAAATATTTTCTCTAACATACTTTGATCAAAAACTTTTTCGCTATAAAATTTCAACCATGAGATGATTTGAAAAAGAGCAGAATTATATTCAATAACAATTTTATAATCCTGAACCTTAAGTTTATCTACTTATCTTTTATCTTTATCAGAAAAATATTTTTCTGATGATCAAATTTTTCTTTTAAATTTTTTCACAGGTTTAGTAGGTCCTCAACTGTCAGGTATTGAACTTTCAAGCTTTTATGTAATTGGTGGTCGAAAAAAACCATAGCCTTTGATCTATCATTTACAGATGATTGTTTTTTTTTTCTTAATGATATCCTTAAGTCTCAAGGCTTGGAGATGCATTCTTTTATTTAGAACTCAAGAAATATAGTTATTTTTAATAATATCAAGAGTGAAAATTTTAAATTTATAAGATCTGCCGTTTCTATTAGGAATAAAGAAAAATCATAAGAGCAAAATATATACCACTCATGATATTGTTTGATGGTGATGAGTTGAGTTTGGGATGCGTGGTTTAGATGTACGTTCTAAATTCGATTCTAGTCAGTCATTCGTGATTTAAGTGGGATGCTTGATCGATGGTATACTTAATTAGTATCTCTCAAAGATTAGTTGGACAAAGTCTATCGATCGAAGAGAAGCTCGAATACTAGTTATTCAAAAAAAATATATATTACATAAAGAATTAAAATATCATTATATTTATATATATATTAGAAACTTTAGGCCCACATATATAATATTTTTTAGATTTAAAACTTCATATTTTAGTTTGGTAATTTATTAGACAGAATTTTGGGTTTTGATTATATCAAAACTTCATATCTAATATGTAATAAAAATATAACAAAATAATAGAAATATAACATATATTTATGATATATATACGGGAGACTTTAGCCCCGTATAGAACTTTTATGTTCTAACAATAATTATTCAAAACTTCGAGCAAAAATTTTATGAAATTAATTTTAGAACTTAAGATTCAATTATCTCTTTTATTTATTATAATATTAATAAATATAATACATATTATTCTTATTCTTTAATGTGAAATATCTATTTTAATAACAGTTACATAGCACATTTCTAAGAATAATTGGATAATCACAATATGATAAAAATAATATAATCGTAAAATTAAGAATAAAATAATATAAAAATATTAAACTGTATAAATAAAATATTTTAGATTTGTACTGGTAAAATGCTATAAATATTAACTTAAAAAATCGACGAGAAAGAATTACGAAAAGAACAAAAATAATATAATTATATTTCTTAATTATTTTTTTCTTCTACTTTTTTGCTATTTTTTTTAACTTCACTTTTCAATATATCAAATACTTACGTGGACTTGGATTTATAGGCTAAAATTTTTTCTTAAAAATAGTGAATGCCATGCCATTGTAACAAATGATTTTTTAATAGAAAGCAAAGAAAGCTTATTAATGAAGATATAAGAAAAGTTCTCATTGTTCGATCAAACGGTGAAGGAAAACTGATCGAACGATGAGATGGGAGGCAAAGTTACCTATCTCACAACTGACAAAGCATGGAGTCCGGATGGCGGGACGTTAACTGACCAATTTTTTTATTTCACATGGGGTTCTTTATAATCAATAACAAAAAGCAGGGAGAATGGTGATTTCATATCTTCAGCCCCCCGTAGCAGGGAGAGAGGTTCCAAGGACGTTGACGCCGCATCACATTTGCAGCTACGCCGTTGGTCTACTAAAACACTTTAATGAGAGAAGCTTAAGAGAAACAAAGAGAGGAGACTTTTGTCTTTTTAATTTTCGTTATAACCAACTCTGTTTCTCTCGGTTTGTTGTTTCCCTTGTTTGAATCGTGGGAGTGTAAAACATCGCCGATTTTTTGTTATTCTATTCAGCTCAGTAAAGTTTCGGTTGGTCTTTGTCCATTTGTTTTACCATATTTACCCTTAATTTTAAGTCACATTTTCTATTTTATCCTAAGTTTTGCCTTTATTCCACGCCTAAAGGAACCATTTTCCTGGGAGCTTCCTTCATTTTTGCTTTTTCAAATCACGTACCGTAAGCTGCATAGTAGTCTGCTCGGTTAACTGATTTTTATCTTTATCTTTATTTTTAATTTTTTTAGATTTTTGAATTTTTAAATGATTTTCGTGTTTTGAAGGTGAGATTTAATGAGATTAATGAATGAGTTTAGTTATGATATTGTCTTATATGAATGAATTTATGGTTAAAAAGTCCATGAAAATTGGGATGTCACAAACATTTTATCTATCTAATTTGATTTTTTTTTTTTTTGTTTCTGTTGCTCAGCTTTCGATGAGGAATTGGAGTCTGACTCAGATCAGAGCGAGAGGAAGAGTCAGCTAAAGACGACGGCATTTTTTATATAAAATTTCTGACTACATGGACTTAGTGTTTTGTGCTTTATTTGAACTGCATTGTTGACGTTTGTTCATTAATGGTTTCTTGAGGAGGACAGAGTTTGAAGGTAAATCTTCATGGCTTTATTGTTTGTAAAAAGGAAGATGCAGATATGTCTGAAAGTTATGGAATGCCATTACTTCGTTTTGAAGCAGGGTTGGTCTCCGCTGTGGAAAGTTTTCTGTTCTGACATGGCAATGGATAGTTTTCGAAGCAGAGAACATGTTTTTTTTTTTTTTTTTTTTTTTTTTTGTCGTTAAAGTTAGCTTAGGACCAAAGATTAACCACGAAATTTTAATCTTAACTACCTCACAGTAGTTGATTAAACCTTAATCTGATTTTTATCTTTGTTTTTGGGTGGTTGGTAGATACTGATGACTTGCTTTTCGACCCAGATATAAACTTCATTAGCATTACATATATTTTCTTTTTAAAATTAAAAATAACGTCCTTTATTTTTGGTTGGTTAAAAACCATTGTTATATTGTTGTTGTTGATGTAACCCGGAATTAGCTATTGTTACTTTGGTTCATTATCTTTGGGTTGGTTGGATAATAGCATGATTAACTTTGCAGGCACTTTGGTAGTGAAAGGTTGGGGCTATTGTATTTTTGGAATGTGCAACAGCCTTGTTTTTAACCACATCTAAACTGTCTTGCATTTTGGGAAAGCAAGATTGACTGTTAGTATTTGACCAATAAATGAATTTGATTTTTACATTTGAAGATTTTTAAATTATGGATTTCTCCGGAGGTTGGATTGAGAAGAACAAAGTTGGAGTGTGAAAAATGGGGGCTGTTGGTGGGGAAGCGCTAATGAAGATGCAGAAGATGCAAATGCCAAGTGCATGTGAGGAGAAGATTCTTGTTTTGGTGAGGTTGAGGCCATTGAGTGAGAAGGAGATTGCAGCAAATGAAGCAGCTGACTGGGAATGCATCAATGAGACCACCATCTTATACCGGAACACCCTTCGGGAAGGATCCACTTTTCCATCTGCCTATACATTTGGTAAGAAAGGTGTCCTATGCTTGTTTATTAGTAAGGATGAATAAGTATTACTTGTTCATGTTTTATGTGATCTAGTAGATTTTTTGTATACCCAGGACTACTCTTCATACTTTCTTATGTAAAAAGAGGAAAGAAAACTCTTTCTGGCTAAACTTTGTTAGTGTGGATCTAATCTTTTGTTGGCATTGAATTTCATTGCAATTATCAATTTAAGGCATGGATTCATTGTTTAAATGGTAAACCTGGATATATTAAGATGATGCATCAAACACCAACATAGGTACTTTATTCACGGCTTTAGATTTGGAATCGGTTGTTATAGAAAGATAGTTTTATTAGCTTTTTTTAAGTTCATTGAGATCTATTATAATTTTTCCCTGCTCTTTTTTGGGGGATAGACAGAGTATTTCGGGGTGACTGCTCAACAAGGCAAGTATATGAAGAAGGAGCTAGAGAAATTGCTCTTTCAGTTGTTAGTGGTGTTAACTGTAAGTATATTATTGGTATATATGGTCTATTTTAATGCCCTCCTTAATTATGAATGATGAGTGAGAAAATCTTCAACAATTTTTTCACAGCAAGTATTTTTGCGTATGGGCAAACAAGCAGTGGAAAGACTTACACAATGACTGGAATAACTGAGTATGCAGTAGCAGATATATTTGACTATATACATAGGGTAATGGGACTTTCTAATTTAGTTTTACCTGATTTTGTTTTCACTTTTTTGTTATCATTGTTTTTGTATCTCATTAAGAGAAGTAATACTGACATAATTTCAGCATGAAGAAAGAGCATTTGTTCTGAAGTTCTCAGCGATGGAAATCTATAATGAGGCTATTAGAGACCTCCTCAGTACATATAATACTCCACTTCGGCTGCTAGATGATCCAGAGGTGAAAGCCATTTTCCCTATTAGATTCACCCTGATGAGCATCCAAATTCTGTGTCTTAAGATTTTGTTTTCACCAGAAAGGGACTATTGTGGAGAAAGTTACAGAGGAAACTCTTAAGGACTGGAACCATTTGAAAGAGCTCCTTTCAATCTGCGATGGTAAAGCATCTTATAAAGCCAACTTCGTGCTGCTGACGTTGTTGCATATTTATGATTTCATTCTTCTGCTGCAGCTCAAAGACAGATAGGGGAGACATTACTGAATGACAAAAGCTCTAGATCTCATCAAATCATAAGATTGGTTTGCTTCTTCCTTTGTAATTTTTTTGGTTTGAGTAATTTTTCATCTGTAGTTAATAAGCGGTGCTTTAAGAATTTTCAACTTACACCCTCTTTCTATACAAATTTGATTAGACAATTGAAAGTTCTGGTCGTGAGTTCTTAGGGAAAGAAAATTCAACCACCCTTGCTGCTAGTGTGGTATGGACCGAAGAATCAACAAAGAGTTGGTTGGTTTTCATTTGATTTCCATTTGCAAAGTTGTAAGGCAGTTAAGCTAAATTGATATTTTGTGCAGAATTTTGTTGATTTGGCTGGGAGTGAGCGTGCATCCCAGGCATTATCATCTGGAGCAAGATTGAAAGAAGGTTGCCACATAAACCGCAGTTTACTGACTCTGAGCACTGTCATTCGCAAGCTAAGGTTGGCAATTAAATTGGCTTTTTGAGAAACATGTAACTTGTTTTATCTGAAGTTTTTGGAAATAGTTTAATTTTCACTTGTCTGGACCCAGAACTGAAATATTTTTTTCCGTAACAACTAACTTAAAACACTAATATGTCATTTGCATTAATAACTACACTCGGATATTTTCTCAAATGCTAAAGACTGAAGATGGCAATTCTGAGTAATATTGTCTCATTCTACTTAGTTTCGCTTGTTAAAATGCCAGACTAGCAGTATTGTTCAAATCATTAATACAGTAACTGCCATGATAATTAAAGTTAGTTTCTTCAAAATTAGTTTCTTCCAGCATATTTGTTTGTAGGGATGCAAATAAATTGAGCCAAGCTAGACTGAGCTGTTCAAGTCCAGCTCAATTAAACTTATCAGAATTCAAGTTTGAATTGAGCCAATTAGAATTTGAGGCTTGGCCAAATTTAGTCACTAAGCTTATGTAGCCATTTTAAATTTGAACTTAATTACTAAAAATTTTCTTCGATTTTTTCTTTTTGGTAAAAAATGATCATATGTTATATTCATAACATATATCATCCGTTATATTTAGGCCAAACATCAACATAATGGAATGATCTGGTGGGCATCACATTTTGGAGAACAAAATTAACACATGTTACATCATCAATCCGTTGGTTAAACTTCATATATGAGGCTTTGTATGTTTATGCTATATGCTCTATAAGTTGGACAACGCCGTGCCGAGCCCCGCCCCCCCAGCTCTGTCACATAATGTATGCTATCGATACATGTAAATTTGCACATAAATATATAATAATAGATTATATTAAATAAGACATTTTGCAATGAGATAAACTAATATGTGATATGGAGGAACTCAAGCTCATAATCTGAAAAGACAAATTTTAAGAGGTTCAATTTTGAGCTTGAGACTTGGTATGTTGAATGATGAGCTAGTTCAAGCTCAGTTCAGTTTTGAATGAATAGAGCCACACTTGGAAACCTGGTAAAAACTTGGTTCATTTGCATCGCTCTCTGTTTAGGACCTAAACAGTGGTAAGACTATTATGACCTAACTAGTTTTTTGTTACTTCTTGATGTATATTATAGAGAGATTCCTGTAACTGACGGTTAGTTATATCCTTACTTGCTACAATTCCTCAATTTACTATTAATTTTCTTCTTTTTCATTTAATTGCTATTTATTGGAGTTTTATGCAACAGAGAGCAGAAATTAACTTGCTTATTATTGTTGTTGTCTGATGGATCCAGTAAAGGAAGGCATGGACACATCAATTATAGAGATTCTAAGCTGACTCGCATGCTGCAGCCTTGCTTGGGTGGCAATGCTAGAACTGCCATCATTTGCACTTTGAGCCCTGCACGAAGCCATGTTGAGCAAACCAGAAACACTCTTTTGTTTGCTTTTTGTGCTAAAGAAGTTACTACAAAAGCACAGGTTAATGTGGTCATGTCTGACAAAGCTTTGGTTAAGCATTTACAAAAGGAGTTGGCTAGATTGGAAAGCGAGTTGAGAAGTCCTGCACCTCCTTCCTCGACTTGTGATTATGTGACATTACTGAGAAAGAAAGATCTTCAAATACAAAAGGTTAGAATTTTCTTTTTGGTTATAGTTTGCAAATATATTTAAATGTTAATATGTTCACAAGTATGGCCATAAGGGGACTCCTCTAGATGCTGTTGTTTTGTCAGTTTTTAAATTACATTTAGTGCTTTTTACTAAGTAAATGGTTGAAGTTAAAATCTATTTGAAATTAACTGAAATATATATTGTTGAAATATTCCAAGTAATATTTTGCTAAAATGCCCTAGGTTTCTTTTTGAGAATGGTAATTTGATATTCATATGTGGCAATTTGTATGGCTTGTCATCTATGACGTCAGTACTATAGTCCTTTTATAATGGCCATCAAGAATAAGCAAGGAGATAGGTCATATAGTTAGGAGATAACATGATAGTTTCTCATTGAAGAATCAAATCAATAACTTAAACTAGAGAATTTTTTAACTAGTGCCAAAAAGTATAATTATCTGTATTGTCTCAGGCCCCCAGCATTCTTAGTTTGTACAGTGCCTCAAAGCTTAGCCAGTTGAAGATTCCTTGGACTTTCCTGTTTGATGGATAGCATCGTTGAGAAAGACCTGAATTTCATGTTTTATGTTCTAATCTGGAATAGAATTAATTTACTGCATCAAAAATACATGAGATGCAGCTCCATGCATTTATTCTTGGATGTGCAAAATGAGTTTATACAGCCAGTCCCCTATTACTAATCGCTAATGCTGATTTCATGGGTTTATGTCATGCAGATGGAGAAGGAGATTAGGGAGTTGTCTAAGCAAAGAGATCTTGCTCAATCCCGGGTTGAGGATTTACTGAGAATGGTTGGACATGATCAAGAAGATATAAGACAAGAGGTGCTTGTTTTTGCCAACTTCTTGTAACTTCTGGTGTAGTGACGTAATACTAACTCTTTTCTTTTCTTTCTTTTTTAGGCTGCCATTAAACATTATCCTCATTATCAAGCAAGTGGTGCATGGGAAGATGAATATTCAATATCTGAGTCATCAGGTGTGGCTGACTTGCACTGCATGGACAAAGGTGCCAAAAAGTTAAATGCAACTCATTTCTATGACACAGAGAGTGGGAGTGATTCTGAGGATCTCTACCACCGGGAAGATAATAATGACCATTCCTTGTCTGATTGCACGTCGTCACCTCTGTCAATTAGAAAGAAATTTGTAAGATCTCATTCAGCCAAGAGTCTGGAAGAGAATGCAGTTGTAACCACAGAAGATTCTGATGAATACTGCAAGGAAGTTCAATGTATAGGGATGAATGAGTCAAATGTGCTCAAGAACTTGGAATCTCATGCCTTGTCAAATGGTGAAAATGAAGGAATGTTGGCTTTGACATATGAGGATCGAGATGTAACCGGTCAAGAAACGATATCAACTCTAGTGGATGGAGATGGAGAAGAGAGTCAAATCCAAAATGGTTTTACATATGGTGCATTGGAGCATGGACTTAGTAATGTACAAAAGACCATTGAATCTCTTGTCAGTCCTTATCCGGATGGTGAATCCTCTCCAAGGTCATTGGCTGCAGATACTTTGAGTTCCAGAAGCCTTATGTTAGCTAAGAGCCGGAGTTGTCGAGCTAATGTCATGGCGGATTCGCGATCAGGATTTGAGAGCAACCCTCCCAATGAATACGAAAAAAACTTTCCTCGGAGACCAGAAGGCTTCCAAAGGAAGTTTCCTCTTAGCTATGGTACCAATACTTCAAGTTTGGCAAGAAATGATTCTCTGTCTTCTCTTGAGAGTGCTTCCATCAAAACTTCTGCAGATGAGGATATAACCAGCATTCATACGTTTGTTGCCGGATTGAAGAAAATGGCCAAAAATCAGGTGAGAACTGATTAGTTTATTTGTCTTTGTTAAAATCAGTAGAGAAGTGTCCTTTTGTAACTTTAGTGTCCTTTGACATGGTTTGACGCATGCTACAAATGCATCTTGGGTTCAGGAGATAGGACTACAAGCTGATAACTCTGAAAAGAATGTGAAAGATGTAGGATTGGATCCAATGCATGAAGTTTCAGAGACTCTTCAAAATTGGCCCCTGGAATTTGAGAGGCAGCAACGAGCGTTATTTGAACTATGGCAAACTTGTAACGTTTCAGTGGTCCACAGAACCTACTTTTTCCTGCTCTTCAGAGGTGACCCATCGGATTCCATTTACATGGGTGTAGAGCTTAGGAGACTCTCGTTCCTCAAGGAAAGGTTTTCTCAAGGAAATATGGCTGTGGAAGATGGTCAAACGCTATCTTTGGCTTCAAGGTTCCTTCTCTCTTTATACGACTTTTGCATGTGCATAATTCAAGTGTCATGTACTTCAATCCTATGGCTGGATTCCATTTAATTACTTGAATTTCATATACTTCCTTAAAGTTCACAACCCTGGAAAATTTTTGGATTTTACTTCCTCGAATTTTGGATAATTTTCCTTGCTGCATATGCATTGCCGTCTATGTTCTATATTAGTACTTCCTGTTATAATGTTTTCTTTTTCCTGAGACAGCAAGAGGGCTCTTCATCGTGAGAGAGAGACACTAAGCAAACTGATGCGTAAAAGGCTTTCAGAAGAAGAGAGGAACAAACTCTATTGGAAATGGGGTATTGGGTTGGATTCAAGGCGCCGGAAGCTACAGCTGGTCAACCAGTTATGGAGCAAATCTACGGATATAAACCACATCATCGAGAGCGCTTCCATTGTTGCAAAGCTGATAAGACTTGTCGAACAAGGAAATGCCCTCAAGGAAATGTTCGGGCTTAGCTTCACTCCCCTGACCACCACAAGGCGAAGATCTTTGGGGTGGAAAAACAGCAGGGCTTCCCTCTTATAAGCTTGTTTTACACCAATATCTATATATATATCTACATACACAGCGATAGAGGTAATGTTGGTTGTTGTATTAGGTAGAGCATGTAGCATTCTTTTGATGATTGAAAGGTCGTAATTGATCTTCTATGATTACTGTAGGATTGTATAAAAAACCTTAATGGTTTTGGTAATATGGGTTTTGGTTTGGAAACATCATTCATTGCAATTTTGAGAAGATCGCGAAAGTCGAATTATGATACTATGAAACAGCATGAATATTTTCTGGAGGCATTGTGGCTGCACACAACAATTGAAATATTTGGTGAATTATTTTTATTTGACAGTTAATATTTGTTAGTTAATCATTTATTTGTATTTTAACAACTAATAATTTTATTTTAAAATAGATAATAATGTTATGGATGCATGCGGTAATATTATACTACTGCCATATTTTATATACTATATTTGTATGAATTTTTTTCATAAAAAATATAAGACACGTGGTGATGATATAATATTAACATGTCAAATTATAAAACAGTTTATATAAAAAATCTGTAGCCTAGTTGGGGTCTATCATGATAAAGAGAATTCTTAAATGATAAAATCATCTGAAATTTTTATCTAATAAAACTTGTTTAAATATAAAGTTTTTACATAATAATTGCTAAGAAATAGGACATTATGACTATGATCAAAATCCATGATTAATTAAAATACTAATAAATCAAAACAGTACTTCTTATTAATATACAATTAAAATTCTTAGTCGTATGCCATAACTTGGATCACATTCTACCGAATACTTTCTTAATAATTGAATTATCATTCTTAATTTTTCTTTTAATATCTTGAATTGATTAGTTGGTAACAATTTTGTGAATATATAGGCTAATTACTATTTGGTGCCCATATAATAAAGTTGAGCCAAGTTGAATTATCATTTCTAATTTTTCTTTTAGTGTCTTGAATTGATTAGTTGATAACGGTTTTGCGAATATATCGGCTAATTACTATTTGGTGCCCATATAGCAAAGTTGAATTTCTTGCTTTTTCACCTTCTCAACGAAATGACATCTTATATCAATGTGATTTGATCTCCCTTGATTGATTGCATTTAAAGATAAGGCAATAGCTAACTTATTGTCACACTTAAGCACATATGGATAATTGCACTTCTCACCAAACTCTTGTAGGATCCTTTTCATCCAAATTGCTTGTGCTGTAGTTGTTGAAGTAATTGTGCTGTAGTTGTTGAAGTAATTATATATTCAATCTTATTGGTTGATAAAGCTGTACATTCCTGCTTCTTGGTTGCTCATTCTATGGCTACTTCTCTAAAATTGAAAACAAATCCACTTGTGCTTTTTCTATCCCCCAAATAGCTCCCCTAATCATTGGTTGAATATCTTACTCACTTAACTTCTTGTTCTTCTTGTACATAAGTCCAAGCTTAACTGTACCTCTCACATACCTTAAAATTCGTTTGACAGCACTCTAATGGTGCTTTGAAGGCTTATTCATAAACTTTGATATCGAATTTGTAGCAAACAAAATGTCAAGTTGTAATACCCTATAGTTGAAACAAGTATATTTTTAGACATAAGGGCATTTTAGTCTTTGATAAAATATCCGTTCGGGTGTTGAATTTACTCATTATTATCATATTAATGTTTAGTAAGGGAATAAGGAAAAATTGGAAGAGTTTAGAGGGACTTCTGTTGAGGCATCATCTGCGCACTTGAGCTTCCGAGCTACATTTCCGTTGATCCAAAAATCCGATTGATGCGCGGTTTATTTCTAATGAAATAGGACAGAATAAGGTTTTCATAGAATAAAACTTCATAAAAATTGGAGCTGAGATGAGTGAGAACGAACGAATTTCCGCGAGCTCATATGCATCAGAAGGTATCATCCGCGCACTTGAGCTTCCGAGCTAAATTTCCGTTGATCCGGATATCTGATTGATGCGTGGTTTGTTTATATTGAAAGAGGAAAGAATAAGGATTTCATAGAAGTAAATTTGAGTCAAATAAGAGATCAGAGGAGAGAGAATCGCAACTTAGAAGTTGGATAATGTGCAGGGGCAGGAAAAGTCTCATTTGCCCTTGTTTTCTCATTTTTCTTTCTTTGTTTTTTTAAAGCTTCAGGGCAATTCGGTAATTTAACTTCCTTAATGTGTATTTGAGTCCAGAATTTCAAAATTGAATCATTTCTTCCCCTGTTTTTTTTTTCCTTCCCGTGAATGTCTCCCTTCCCATTTTCTTTTCTTTTTCTATCAAATTTTCATTTTTCAACCGTTTAAAGTCCCGTTTCTTGCTACAAATCTTACATACTCATCACGAGCTACACTCTAGAAACTTCATTTGCTCAATTCAGTGGATGATTTGGTCGGGAGAGAGTTTGGAGCACTATTCATGAATTGGGTTTTTTGTAATTACGTGCAATCCGGATGTGGTTGAGTTAAATTGACTCTGTGGTGAGATTCCCAGCTTCATGAAGAGTTCATATCCGTATTTTGATTAATTTTTCAATGTTAAGTTACTGTTCATGCCAAGTTACTATTCCGACTCGCAAAATTTGAATTATTGTAGTTTGCTTCTAATTGACGTCGTGAGTAACGTTTAGTTAGTCGAATAATTATTTGGGCCCTTAGGATATAAGAAATGAGACTCGGGAG
>JAVXUL010000014.1:1632847-1653084 GCA_035590515.1 Trichilia minutiflora | reverse complement strand
TATTAAACTATTTCTTAATCCTGTGTTAGTTGTACTGTATTTTCATTCTTTTGAGAACTAATTTTTAACGCTTTCGTATTTCTTTTATGCTAATATATATCCTCAACTAATGTATAAAGCTTTATTAATCGTATCATACTAAGAGAACACTTATCTAAACAACTACATTAGGCCTTTTCTAAGCGTTAATCCCATATACCACATCAATACTTTCAAAGGTTCTCAATAACACAATACATCATTTCCATACACATAATCTAATAATGAACATAATTATAAACATCACATTTAAAAGAAGAAAGAGAATATAATTATTCCACTCTCAACACATGAAATACACAATCAATGCTACTTGCTCAAAACCTTTTTAAAATATTATGATTTCCTAAGCATTTAAGAAATAATGAAACATAAGGAGTTTCACTCACTTATTTATCCATATCTATCTAGATTCTATACTATAAAATAAGCTAACAAAATATCATATAAATCGTTATTGATAATACACATGTATAAGACAACCCCCTTTTCTTAATATCAAATACAAGTATTTTAGAATACCTTACTTACTATTCTTTACCAAGAGAGAAAACTATAACTCTCATTAAGAAAAGACAATACTAATTAATGTACTATGAAATAAAATATAATATTACTAAGATCAACATACAAGATCTAAAGCTACTATAATGACTCACTAAGTTAAAATCATAAACATTACTTATGTCTACCACAAACAAGGGATCATTTCGGTCACCACATAATAATTCTAACCATCACCTTTTCATTATGATCATATTCTAGTTTATAATGTCCTAATACAATAAAATGTAAGTTTTTCAAAAATAATTATGGAGTCAATAACACAAGGGAGTAAAAAAAGAATAAAGACATATTTATTTGATACCAAACATACTATAAAACAAAATGTCTGAGATGATACTTATGGCCCCCAAATTAGCCTCACAATCGCTATCATCACTGTACTCATTTTTGACATATACCTATGTCATTCATGATTAATATAAATCCAATTCTATAGTGTAAATCCATTGGCATACAAAACTAAATCAAGGCCATCAGCACATAAGGTCGAAATCACATGCATTGGCTTACAAGGCCATCAAGTTAAGATATATATCAAATATCATATCAACACATAAGCCCAAAATCAATATCAATAACTAAAATATTAGTTCTTCAGTTATACTCACAAAAGTTGTCATCAGCATAATCAAACCGACATCACCATTACATTTCATAATAGTATAAATCTAACTCCACATATCAAAAATCTTAATGGCCTTATTGGCCTCGATCATTCATACTACATTCGAAATGGGGGTCTATGGATCTCACAACGCATACGATAAAATATCTCTAGTCATTCGTTACTAATATAGCAATTAACACATCATTTAGTCATTTTGTCAAACACTTGGTATACAATCACCATATCTTTCTATATTTCACGCAATTATATATAGTTCACTATAAAATTTCACAATTCATTTATCTCATCATACATTTCACTTTTTTTGACAATATTCCTAATTATCACATTCATAATAAATCAACACCTATAATCACTTAGATATTTCATCGAACACTTAGTGTGTCAAGTGTTCTTAACCAATTTTTTCTAAATTTTAAGCCTAATACATCCAATATTACAATCATCCAATAACACAAGTATAGGAATAATGCGATGTTACCAATCATAATAACCATTTCAAGTTAAACAATCAAAATCAATCAACTCATAAATCAATCTATATCTTTCTCTTAAATTCATAAAAAATATAGGTCTTATAATGAAAACTACTTACCAGGAGTTTATCCGACCTTTACAAGGTAAAATTCTCGAGTTTTGGTGTAGAATTATGGAGAAAACCAAAATTTTATGCAAGCTATAGTGGAGTTCTGGGCATTGTTCTGGAAACTTTTTCAGTATTATATAATCAACAGCTGATTCCTCTCATTGACATGAGTCTAATGACGTAAACGGTGCATCAATCTGACGTGTGTGTGCGAAGTTATAACCAAAATACACACTCTCTCTACTTTCTCTCTCCTCCCCTCTCTCTCCCTTGCCAAATGAATTCTCCTGTAAAATGAACCCCCATGGCTTATTTATAGGCATCAGAGGTAAAATTACTCTTCGGAGATAAAATAGTCATTTTTCATCCCGTTTCATAGTTTGACCTCTGTTTCGCTATCTATATCCATAGCGGGCTTTATTTCTTACACCAAATTCATTATCGAAATGTTTAGCCCCTTCTTCGAAAATCTTCCACAACATCAATTTTCGTTTTCGTTCATTTTTGATCGTTTTTCATTCGATTTTTTTCACAAAAACGTCATAACTTCATAATTTTTTATCCAAATAAGTGTCGTTTGTGATGTTGAACTCTACACATTATAACCATCCTACCAATCTCAAAACATCCAGAAAATAAATTGGGTACAGGGGTGCTGCTTTGGAAATTGAGTTACGATTTTGTCCATTTAGTCGAAAAATATCATAACTCTCTTAATACTTATCCAATTTGAGCGTTGTTTATGGCATGATTATCTAGATGTGACAAGCTTTTATACGATATTCACTGGTACAAATTTTGAAACTACTATAGTAACCATACCCAAATTACCAAAATACTCTTAACCCGTTTTTATTCACTTCATGCCTCAATTAACACCCTAATCATATATTTATCCTTATACCTTATAAATCAGTTACTACACACTCATATAAGATGAATAATGTGATAATTAACATCTGGATATATATTTTTTGAAGAAAACAAAAATACCTCCATAGATAAAATGACAAAATATCCTCAAACTAATATATAGGGAATTACAATTTATTATGCCATGTGAAGTATTGTACGAGAAAAACTTATAATTTATGGTTCCAATATGAGTATCACCTGAATTGCTAGTCTAACATCTCAGGTGATACTCATATTGGATCTATAAACTATAAGTCCAAAAAATCTTACGCGTACGAAATTTCGTAGAATATAACAATTTTTTTCTAAGATTCAATATGTTCAGGTGTTCAATACGTGTACAAAATTTTACATGAATAATTATCTTTTTTCTTTATTTTAAAAATAAAATTAAAAATAATTTGATAAAAAATAATTTTGAATAAAATTTGCTTATATCTATATTAAGATTTAATATTTAGAAGTGGTTTTAAATCCTAAACCAAGCCTATATACATAAAAAAAAATAATAATAATGTTACTTTATTTCACTCCGTATAAATTTTTAATCTATAATTAGAGTAATACTTCTCATTCTAAAATGTATCACAAAAAAAAATTTCGATGAGTTAGTATATATTCAATAAATAATGAATTTTATCATTTTTACAATTATTTATTGTATCATTTTATGATTTATTAAATATATATCATCTCATTTAAATTACATTTTAAAATAAGAAAATGATAATTTATTATTTTTTAATAAATAATAAAAATATTTTTTAAAAAGGAAAGTAGTGAAATACATTTATAAATATTAATTTTAAAAATAGTATTATCAAACATTTTTTTTTCTGTACTCTTTGTATCTTTTTATTTTTGTAAACTCATAATTGACTCTAAAATTTCTACAATAAGAAACAAAAAGAGACACTAAATAATTTAATTAATCACTTAAAAACTACTTAATTAATTAATTTTATGTAAATTTTAATTCGAGTCCAATAAATAAAGATCAGATCCTTTTTCTAATTTGATGACGTGGCCTATTCTTCCGCCTGCCGCGTGTCCCATTATTGATGGTCGTTATTCTAACCGACAAACCGTCGTCACAAGTACTCATCCCCTCATTGGCGACTGATTTATTCTTTTTTTTTTTTTTGTTGTGTCTTCTCACTTTCACTACTTTAAACAAACACATGATCCCGGGACCATGTATAAAAATGAGAAATTTTTAAATAATTAAAAAAATAAATAAAGAAGACATATATTGATAATAATTATAGATTCAATTGATAAAGATTTTTTAATAATAAATATAAATTTTTATACAAATTAATATAATAAAAATTTATTTTATTGTCATATATTTTTTGAATAAATATTATTTGATAAAGTTTTTTTTAAAAATAATATACAAAAAATGTTGAATTCTCAAGTAAATGTGTTTATAATAGTTGCAAATATTAAAAAATGTGTAAATAAAAAAAATTATTTACATGCATTAAAATTTAAAATCTCTACCTTTTATATTTACGTTTTAAATTATATTCTGATGCTTTTAAAATTAGAAAGATTTCAGATTGAATAGTTGAAGTCAAACAATCAAACGGTGATGGGAAAGCTAATGAAACAATGAGATGGGAAGCAATCAAGTAAACTTACCTGACAAAAGCACAGAATCCAGGTGGCGGGGGGGATAACTGACCAATGTCTTTATTTCACGTGGTGTTCCTTTTCAATCCATAAAAAAGGAAGGATAAACTAGTAATTTTACATCTCCAACCTCCATCCCAATAGAAGGGAAGCTTCAAAGACGTTGACGCCGCAACAGATTTTGCATCTACGCCATTGGTCCACTAACACGCTCAAATGACAGAATCTTAAGAGAAAGAAAGGGAGAAGAAGACCTTTTTTTTTTTTTTTTTTTTTTTCTTTTTCTGGTTTTTAAAATTATTTATCTTCGTTAAAATCAACTCTCTTTCTTTCTCTCGTTTTGTTGTTTTTCTTGTTTGTATTGTGGGATTGTAAAACATTGCCGATTTTTGCTGTTCTATTCAACTCAGTCCAGTTCCGGTTGGTCTCTGTCCATTATTTTTACCATATTTACCCTTCATTTGAAGTCACATTTTCCTTTTTTTCCGAGATTTAGCCTTTATTCCACGCGTAAAGGAACCATTTTCCCGGGAGCTTCCTTCATATTTGCTCTTTCAAGTCACGTACCATAAGCTGCATGACTTGTCCGCTTGGTTAACTGATTTTTATTTTTATTTTTCAAAATTTTTTTAGATTTTTGAATTTGTAAATGATTTTCGTGCTTTGAAGGTGAGGTTTAATCAGATTAATGCAGGAGTTTAGTTGTAATATTGCTCTTACGCTAATGAATTTACAGTTAAAAAGTCCATGAAAATCGAGATCTCAAAAACATTTTATCAAACTATTTTTAATTTTTCTTTTGTTTCTGTTGCACAGCTTTCGAAGAGAAATCGGACTGCGACTCAGATCTGAGGGAGGAAGAGTAAGCTAAAGACGACGGCGTTTTGTTGTATAAAATTTCTGACAGCATGGACTCGGTGTTTTGTGATTTTTTTGAACTGCATTGCTGAATTTTGTTCGCTAACGGTTTCTTGAGGAAGACAGCGTTTGAAGGTAAATCTTCATGGCTATATTGCTAGTAAAATGGAAGATGCAGATATGTGTATAAATATGGTATATGGAATGCCATTACTTTGCTTTGAAGCATGTTTGGTCGTCGCTGTGGAAAGCTTTCTGTCCTGACATTGCAATTGATAGTTTTTGAAGGAAAGAATATAATTATTTTTTAGCTTTTGTTGTTAAAGATAGCTTAGGGCCAAAGATTAACCACGAGATTTTAATCTTAACTACCTCACAGTGGTTGATTAAACCTTAATTTCATTTTTATCTTTGTTTTTGGGTGGTTAGTAGATACCGATGGTTGGCTTTTTGGCCCAGATATAAACTTCATTAGCATTACATTTATTTTATTTTTAAAATTATTAATAACGTCCTTTTTTTTTTGGCTGGTTAAAACCCATGGTTAGATTGTTGTTGATGATGTAACCTTGAATTAGCTCTTGTTACTTTGGTTTGTTATCTTTGGGTTGGTTGGATAATAGCATGATTAACGCTGCAGGCACTTTGGTAGTGAAAGTTGGGGGCTATTATAATTTTGGAATATGCAACAGCCTTGTTTTTAACCACCTCTAAACTGTCTTGCATTTTGGGAAAGCTAGATTGACTGTTATTGTTTGACCAACAAATGAGTTTGATTTTTGTATTTGAAGATTTTTAAATTATGGGTTTCACCCGGAGGTTGGATTGAGAAGAACAAAGTTGTAGTGAGAAAAATGGGGGCTGTTGATGGGGAAGAGCTAATGAAGACAGAGAAGGTGCAAATGGCAAGTGCTCGAGAGGAGAAGATTCTTGTTTTGGTAAGGTTGAGGCCACTTAGTGAGAAGGAGATTGCGGTAAATGAAGCAGCTGACTGGGAATGCATCAATGAGACCACTATCTTATACCGGAACACCCTTCGGGAAGGATCCACGTTTCCATCTGCCTATACATTTGGTAAGATAAGTGTTCTATTCCTGTTTGCTAGTAAGGATGAATAAGTATTGTATTATCTGTTCATGTTTTAATGTGATCTGTTAGATTTTATGTACACCAGGACTACTTTTTGTACTGTCTTATCCCAGAAGAGGAAAGAAAACTGTTTCTGGTTAGACTTTGTTATTGTGGATCTAATCTTTTGTTGGCATTGAATTTCATTGCAATATCAATTTAAGGCTTGGGTTCATTGTTTAAATGGTAAACCAGGATTTATTAAGATGATGCATCAAATAACAACATAGGTACTTCATTCATGGCTTTAGACTTGAAAGCAATTGTCATAAACAGATGGCTTTTAGTAATTTCGTATTAGTTCATTGAGATCCATTTTAATTTTTCCCTGCTCCTTTTATGGGGGACAGACGGAGTATTTCGGGGTGACTGCTCAACAAGGCAGGTGTACGAAGAAGGAGCTAGAGAGATTGCTCTTTCAGTTGTTAGTGGGATTAACTGTAAGTATATTATTGTTATATATGGTCTATTTTGTTACCCTCCTTAATTACGAATGATGAGTGAGAAAATCTTCAATTTTTTTTTTCACAGCAAGTATTTTTGCATATGGGCAAACAAGCAGTGGAAAGACATACACAATGACTGGAATAACTGAGTATGCAGTAGCAGATATTTTTGACTATATACATAGGGTAATGGGACTTTCTAATTTAGTTTTGCCTGATGTTGTTTTCACTTTTTCGTTATTATTGTTTTTGAATCTTGTGAAGAGAAGTAATGCTAACATAATTTCAGCATGAAGAAAGAGCATTTGTTCTGAAGTTCTCAGCTGTAGAAATCTACAATGAAGCTATTAGAGACCTCCTCAGTACAGATGATACTCCACTTAGACTGCTAGATGATCCGGAGGTGAATGCCATTTTCCCTATTAGTTTCACCCAATAAGCATCGAAATTCTGTGTCCTAAGTTTTTGTTTTCATCAGAAAGGGACTATTGTGGAGAAAGTTACGGAGGAAACTCTTAAGGACTGGAACCATTTGAAAGAGCTCCTTTCGATTTGTGAAGGTAAAGCATCTTACACAGTCAACTTATTGCTGATGATGTTGTATATTTATGATTTCATTCTATTACTGCAGCTCAAAGACGAATAGGGGAGACATTGCTGAATGACAAAAGCTCCAGATCTCATCAAATCATAAGATTGGTTTGCCTCTTCATTTGATATCTTTTTTGGTTTGAATAATTTTTCGTCTGTAGTTAAATATATGGTGGTTTAGAATTTTTCAACTTACACCTCTTTGTATACAAATTTCTCAGACAATTGAAAGTTCCGCTCGAGAGTTCTTAGGGAAAGAAAATTCAACCACCCTTGCTGCTAGTGTGGTAAGGACCCAAGAATCAATAGAGAGTTAGTTGGGTATTCCATTAGATTTCCATCTGCAAAGTTATATTGCGGTTATACTAAATTGATATTTTGTGCAGAATTTTGTTGATTTGGCAGGGAGTGAGCGTGCATCCCAGGCATTATCATCTGGAGCAAGATTGAAAGAAGGTTGTCACATAAACCGCAGTTTACTGACTCTGAGCACTGTCATTCGTAAGCTAAGGTTGGCAATTAGATTGGCTTCTTGAGAAACATGTAACTTGTTTTATCTGAAGTTTTTGGAAATAGTTTAGGAGTTGGTGGCTAATTTTCATTTATGTGGACCCATAATAGCTAACGTAGAACACCAATCTGTCATTTGCATTAATAATTACCTTCAGATATTTTCTCAAATGCTAAAGAGTGAAGATGGCAATTCTGAGTTGAATATTGTCTCATTCTAGTTAGTTTTGCTAGTTAAAATACTGGACCAGCAGTATTGTGCAAACATTAATACAGAAGAGAACTGCCATGATAATTAAAGTTAGTTTCTTCTGGCATATTTGTCTGTAGGGATGCAAATAAATTGAGCCGAGCCACATTGAACTGTTCAAGACCAGCTTAACTAAATTTATGAGAGTTCAAGCTTGAATTGAGCTGAACTTCTGTTTGTCAAAATTTTAATTAGAATTTGAGGCTTGTCCAAATTTGTTGATAAGCTTATTGAGCCACTGAGCGTGAATTTGAGCCTAATTACTAAAAATTTTCTCCAATTTTTTCTTTTGGTAAAAGATGATTATATGCTGTATTTATAGCTTCTATCATCCATTATATTTAGGCCAAAAATTACATAATGGAATGATCTAGTGGGCTTACATTTTGGAGAACAAAATTACCGCATGTTACACCATCAATCCGTTGGTCAAACTTCGTAAATGAGGCTTTGTATGTTTATGCTATGTACAAAAGTATGCACTGTAAGGTGGAAAATAACACCCACCAGATCTGTCACATACTGTATTCTATCTATACATGTAAATTTGCACAAAAAATATACAATAATGGATTATATTAAATAAGATATTTTACTATGAGATAAACTAATATTTGATATGGAGGTACTCAAGCACACAATCTGAACTCGAGACAAACTGCAAGACGTTCAAGTTTGAGCTTGAGACTTGGCAAGTTGAATGATGAGCTCAAGCTCAAGTTCAAGCTCAATTCAATTTTTGAATGAATACAGCCACACTGGAAAATCTGATAAAAACTTGGTTCATTTGCATCACTCTCTGTTTAGGACCTAAATAGTGGTAAGGATATTATGACCTAACTACTTTGTTTGTTACTTCTTGATGTATAATAGAGAGAGATTCCTTTAATTGAAGGTCAGTTATATCCTTGATCCTTAGAATCCCTCAATTTACCATTAATTTTCTTCTTTTTTATTTAATTGCTATTTATTGGAGTTTTATCCGACAGAGAGCAGAAATTAACTTGCTCATCATTCTTGTTGTATGATGGATGCAGTAAAGGAAGACATGGACATATCAATTATAGAGATTCTAAGCTGACTCGCATGCTGCAGCCTTGCTTAGGTGGCAATGCTAGAACTGCTGTCATTTGCACTTTGAGTCCTGCACGAAGCCATGTTGAGCAAACCAGAAACACCCTTTTGTTTGCTTGTTGTGCCAAAGAAGTTACTACAAAAGCACAGGTCAATGTAGTCATGTCTGACAAAGCCTTGGTTAAGCATTTACAAAAGGAGTTGGCTAGGTTGGAAAGTGAGTTGAGAAGTCCTGCTCCTACTTCCTCAAATTGTGATTATGTGACATTACTGAGAAAGAAAGATCTTCAAATACAAAAGGTTAGAATTTTCTCTTAGTTATAGTTTGCAAATATATTTACATGTTAATATAAGGTTCTCTAGATGCTGTTGTTTTATCAGTTTTCAAATTACATTTGGTGCTGTTTTCTGAGTAAGCATGTTGAAATTAAAATATATTTGAAATTAAGTGAAACACATATTGGTGAAATATTCCAAGTAATATTTTGCTAAAATGTCTTCTTTTTTTTTTTTATAATGCTAATTTGATATGCATATGTGGCAATTTGTATGAGATGTCATTTATGACATCGGTAGTATAGTCCTTTAAAAATGTCCATCAAGCATAAACCAAGAGATAGGCCATATAATTAAGAGATAACATGATAATTTTGCTTTGAGGAATCAAATCAATAACTTAAACTAGAGAACTTTTAACTAGTGGCAAAAAATATAATGATCTATATTATCTCAGGCCACCACTATTCTTAGTTTACACAGTGCCTAATAGATTGGCTTTGAAGATTCCTTAGACTCTTCTGTTTGATGAATAGCATCACCGAGAAAGACCTGAATTTCATTTTTTATGTTCTAATCTGGCATGGAATTTACTGCATCAAAATTACATGAGATGCAGCTTCATGCATTTATTCCTGGACGTGCAAAATGAGTTTATGCAGCCAGTCCCATGTTACTATTGGCTAACACTAATGTCATGGGTACATGTCATGCAGATGGAGAAGGAGATTAGGGAGCTGACTAAGCAACGAGATCTTGCTCAATCTCGGGTTGAGGATTTACTGAGAATGGTTGGACATGGTCAAGAAGATACAAGACAAGAGGTGCATAATTTTCCCAACTTGCTGTAGCTTCTGGTGTAGTGATGTAATACTAACTCTTTTCTTTTCTTTCTTTCTTGTTCAGGCTGCTATTAATCATCATCGTCGTCATCAAGTAAGTGGCACATGGGAAGATGAATATTCAGTATCCGAGTCATCAGGTGTGGCCGATTCTCACCGTATGGACAAAGGTGTCAAAAAGTTAAATGCAGCTCATTTCTATGACACAGAGTCTGGGACCGATTCTGAGTATCTCTACAACCGGGAAAATAATAAAGACCATTCCTTGTCTGATGGCACCTCGTCGCCTCTGTCAATTGGAAAGAAATTTGGAGCCAAGAGTCTGGACGAGCATGCAGTTGGAACTGCAGAAGATTCTGATGAATACTGCAAGGAAGTTCAATGCATTGAGATGGATGAGTCAAATGGGGTCAAGAACTTGGAATCTCATGCCTTATCAAATGGTGGAAACGAAGGAATGTTGGCTTTGACATATGAGGATGTAGATATAACTGGTCGAGAAATGATATCAAACCCACTTGATGGAGACAGAGAAGAAAGTCAAATCCAAAATGGTTTTACATATGGTGCATTGGAGCATAGACTTAATAATGTACAAAAGACCACTGAATCTCTTGTCAGTCCTCATCCAGATGGTGAATCCTCTCCAAGGTCGTTGGCAGCTGAAACATTGAGCTCCAGAAGCCTTACGTTAGGTAGGAGCTGGAGTTGTCGAGCTAACCTTATGGCGGATTTGCCATCAGGATTTGAGAGCACCCCTCCCAATGGATATGAGAAAAACTTTCCTGGAAGACCAGAAGGTTTCCAAAGGAAGTTTCCTCTGGTTAGCTATGGTGCCAATTCTTCAAGTTTGGCAAGAAATGATTCTTTGTCTTCTCTTGAGAGTGGTTCCATCAAAACTTCTGCAGACGAGGATATAACTAGCATTCATACGTTTGTTGCTGGATTGAAGAAAATGGCCAAAAATCAGGTGAGAACTACTTAGTTTATTTGTCTTTGTTAAAATCAGTAGATAAGTGTCCTTTAGTAACTTCAGTATCCTTTGACATCGTTTGATGCATGCTACACATGCATCCTAGGTTCAGGAGATAGGACTACAAGCTGATAACTCTGAAAAGAATGTGACAGACGTAGGGTTGGATCCAATGCATGAAGTTTCAGAGACTCCTCAAAATTGGCCCCTTGAATTTGAGAGGCAACAACGAGAGTTATTTGAACTATGGCATGCTTGCAATGTTTCACTGGTCCACAGAACCTACTTTTTCTTGCTCTTCAGAGGTGATCCATCAGATTCCATTTACATGGGTGTAGAGCGTAGGAGACTCTTCTTCCTCAAGGAAAAGTTTTCTGAAGGAAATATGGCTCTGGAAGATGGTCGAATCCTATCTTGGGCTTCAAGGTTCCTTCTCTCTTTATACCCCGTTTTACATGTGCATAATTCAAGTGTCATGGACTTCAAAGCCCGTAGGAGAATTCATTTAATTACTTGAATTTGATATACTAGCTTAAACAAGCCCCGGAAAAATATTGAATGTTATTTTACTGCATTGTGGATATCTTTCCTTTCTGCATACACATTGTTATACATGCGCATTGTCTTCTGTGTTCTATATTAGTACATCTTCCTGTCATAACGTTTTCTTTTTCCGGAAACAGTCAGAGGGCTCTTCATCGTGAGCGAGAGACACTAAGCAAACTGATGCGTAAAAGGCTTTCAGAAGACGAGAGGAACAAACTCTATCAGAAATGGGGTATTGGTTTGGAATCAAAGCGCAGGAAGCTACAGCTGGTCAAACAGTTATGGAGCAACACTAAGGATATAAACCACATCACAGAGAGCGCTGCCATTGTTGCAAAGCTCATAAGACATGTCGAACAAGGAAATGCTCTCAAGGAAATGTTCGGGCTTAGCTTCACTCCCCTGACCACCACAAGGCGAAGATCCTTAGGGTGGAAGAACAACAGGGCTTCCCTTCTGTAAGCTTGTTTTACACCAATATCTATATCTATCTACTTACACAGTAATGTTGATTGTTGTATTAGGTAGAGCTTGTAGCATTCTTTTGACGATTGAAAGGTTGTAATTGATCTTCTATTATTATTGTAGGATTGTATAAAAATCTTATTGGTTTTTGGAAATATGGGATTTGCTCTTGAGACATCATTCATAGCAATTTTTGAGAGAATTGCTGAAATAGAAGTATGATACTACAGAAGAGTATGAATATTATATCATGAGGCATGCAATATGGTAACACACAACAATTAAAAATTATTTGGTGAATTATTTTATTTGACAGCTAATATTTATTACTTAAATCACTTATTTATATTTTGACAACTACTTATTTTATTTTACAAAGATAATAATGCTAGGGATAATGTTATACTATTATCATATATATATATATATATATATATATATATATATATATATATTTCCGTAAAATATTTTCTTCCTTTTGTAAAATTATGACTGTTATGCATCAATTTATGAAAAAATTTTGTGTAAAAAATTCTATCCCAACATTATTAAATTCACTAAGTATTCGTTTAGTATTATTGTAATTTTGCTGTGATTTTAAAATAAAATAAAACAAGGGTTATAAATTTCTAATAAAGCTTTTATATTTTTACAACAATTGTGTTTTGAAAGCGTCAATATTAATATGAGGGATCCTTTTAATTTAATTTTTATAACTAGAGTTTTTAATGAAAAGAATACTAATTATTTGATTGTTATAAATAATTTTTAGTTAAAATTATGTAATTATTTTAATAGGCAAATTAATTTTTAAAAATTAAGTTAGGAGAAAAATAGACTAAAATTTTTAAAATAAAACAAAGGTATTTTAAACAATTTAATCTTTAACAAAATTTTAAAAAAAAAACTCTACTGCTAGAACCCTAAAATTTGAGCTTCTTTTGATACAAGAAAAATATTTTTTTTAATTATCTAAAAGTTCTTTTTTGGCAAAATGATACAAAAGTTTTAAAAGAGTTTTTAATATTAAAATTTTTTTTGATCAATAAAAAAAATCAAATCAATAGGATACTAAATAAAGCTTAAATTATTAATTTTTTTAATGATTGTTGAGAAAAAAAAAAGAAGATAGAAAGTAGTATGTTGGAGCAAGAATTATTTGTGGATCCTCCTCACGATTAACGTGAAATGACCCAATTGGTAAGATGTGAGGACAAGGTAGTTGTTTATCGGATGACGATTTTTATAACAGAAGATGACTACAAGCAAGGTTGTTTCCAATAAAACTTCACATCCTAAGTCTGTAAAAAAAATAAATACCTCGGAGTGATGTTGGGAGGGATTTCTGACGAGAAAACTCCGATGCTTAAATCAAAAAAGTGGTGGAAGAAAAGGAATGTGTTTTCAGTGAAAACAACAAGAAGAAAACGAAAAATGGCCTGAAAAGGGAGAAAGTGTGCAGAAAATATCTAACAGAGATATTGAAGAGAGATCGGTGGTAATGAGGCTGCCGGATCTCTCTCAATCTATAAGTGTGGCTCAAGTATTTTTTTAGGACCCAAAATCCAACTCACGAGTAATCAAAATTCCAACCCTTTTACTATTGAAGAAGTTTGGTTTATATAGTGTCCCTCCTCCGATTAGTAATATGACTTGGCATCGGAGAATAGGAAAGATGTGATATCTGATATGAGACAGTGTGCAGCTAATTTCCTTTAATGACACTGTTACATCTACAGATTTTGTAGGTCTGTCACCGTCCCATCACTTGAAAATGGTCAGAGGATGGGACGTGTGCTTTTAATGGGCCTGTTATCATCAATCATTCCTATTTTTGAGTGGAAAAAGTACATGTCCATTGATACTTTAGTCAGGGATTGCCTGAGAGCCAGTAACAAGGGAGCTCAAAGCCAGGGGCAATTTTTTTTAGGAAGCTAATCTGATTCCTAAGTCGACAGATGAATGCAAACTCTAACTTTCAGATGCTTGAGACGGTGATGATTCTCCTAGGAAGCAGGTTGCCTGGGGCGGATATTATCAGGGATTTTATCCCTGAGTCGGGGGACACCAGGGATGAAATGCCTCTGAGATGGAAACCTTCTAAATCCGCCTGGCCTCTACCAAATGTCTTGCTGATGGATTTTCAATTCTTTTATGGGACGGTAAAATCATTGAATCAGCGGATAACTGAGAAAGTAAAATCACTGAGTTAGGGTGACTGGGGTAAAGTACATCTAAGAAAAGAGTACTATAGGATTATACCTGATCTCCTGCCATATGTCTTATTGATGAGGTGTCTACGTATTACATTCGCATTTCCTCCAAATATAGTATTTAAATATATATATATATATATATATATATATAAACATAAGTGTGTCTTAGTGAAATTAGTGGCTAAAGTTAAAAATTTAAATTATAATAAACTAAAGACAATAATTCTTATTCTCTTGCAAGAGATGTAACTGTAAATAATGTTATAATATTCACATATTAATTTTAGTTGGTGTAAAATATTACTTATGTTGTCAATAAATATAACAAACAAATGATATATTAATATAGATGTATATTTAAATTTTTATAATTATAAACAAAATTTAATTAAATATACAAACATTTAAAATATTTTCAATAATAAAAATATAGTCCAAAAAATCTTAACCCAAACCTTTTTTTTTTTTTTGATAAATTTACTCCGTAAATTCAAATACAAAAATACAGTCACCCATTTCAGATTTTCTCATATCTCTTTTAAATTAGGTTTCTATTTTTCTCTCAAAATCATTTTTACACTTTTCTTCCGCCCTAAACTTTGGTGTTATAATATAATATTTGGAGCATTTACAGTTGCCTTAGATATTCTTTAAAAATCATATAAAATTTAATTTTGTATATCAATAAAGATGACTGTCTTTCATTCATATTAAATATGAAATTCTTATAAAATTTTTTGAATTTTTTATAAAATTAACATATAAATTATAGTTTAAATATAAAAAATAATAATATTGATTGAAAGTATAAATGTTTTTAACCAAAAAAGAGAAGTAATCGAAGGGAAGAACGGAGACTCTAGAGACGACAGCGAGCTAGCGAGCGAAATGAGCGGAGCTGTAGCCTCAGCAGGGTACTTAGTTAGGAAAGCGTCACAGAAGGAGAGAGTTCGGATCCTTTATCGCCGTGCTCTCAAAGAGACTCTCAACTGGGCCGTCCACCGCCACCTATTCTACAAAGATGTATCTCCCTTCTATTTTCTCCTATCTCATACTTAATAGATAATACTTGCTATAAAATTTAGTATCTGATTCTTGACCCATTTTTCTGACCTAGGCCGACGATCTCCGACAGAGGTTCGAAGCAAACAAACATGTGGTACATTTCCATCTGTCATCCGAATATTATGTTTCTGAATTTTTATTTTTTTAATTATTGCTGGTATTATATTGGAAATTTAACTAGTGAAATAATCGATTTTATGAAAATTTATTGGGAAAAAAGATATATGTTTTCGGTTAAGAATGAAGATCTTTCATTACTGAATTATAGGAATGAAAGGAGAAATTATTTATAGACTAGAATGTAGTTTATTTGATTTATGGTTGTTTGGTGGCTTGACTAGGCAGAGATATTCTATTGGGTGATGACGCGCACCTTATAGAACACGCCATATGATTATGCAGTTCTTTGTAAGTAGAATTGATTTGCTAGATTAACAGACCACCACTACATGACGATGTTGCTCACTAACCATTATAAGTTGAGCAATGTGGCCCACTAGATTATTACTCTTAATTAGGAATTTATTAAGGAAATTAATTTGGGAAAAAAAAGTGTTTTCTGCTGATAAATATAAAAGGAGCTTAGTTGATTATTCTTCATTTGCTAACATATAAAGCATGTAAATTTAGTCATATACTTGCCCAGAATTAAAAAGAAAAAGCTAGAATTAACAAAATGCCTCTTTATTAAAAACTTATGGTGAAGTCCATCTTATTATGAGGTGGTGTTGGTTATTCTTGAGTATCATAAATCACACTGCTGAACAGACTAGATAAGCGTCATAATTACAATCAAAATTCCATTTTTTCTTATCTTTTTGTGGATTAGTGGTGGAATGTCATATTCCTCTGTTTAATAATGTTTATATGACCTGGTGTCTCAGAAGTCAGAACTAGCACAGACGGTTACATGCTTTACATGTCTTATTATTTTCTTGTTCTGCATACTAGTGCAATTGTGGCATTGACGGTTGGGAGCCACATATATGGTTTTGGTCATGAGTGCAACGTTTGTATGACAGCTTCGTTATTTGCCAAATCGTGTTCCTTATATTCACAGGCTAGTTGGTAATGTTTCTTTTGGTTATCTGCAGGATGACCTTGACACAACTGACAGAATGATAGACAAAGCTGAAGCATCATATAACAAGTGGCGCCACCCTGATCCTTATATTGGTAAGTGCTTTTGTACAAGCACTAGTAATTAAAAATCCACATGTGGCTGGCATTTGTTTTTATAAGAATTGAGACTTGAAGCTATTAGGTCAGGAAGTTTGACCAGATTGCCTCGGTAAGAACTGATGAAATTGTTTGCTTACGTTTCAAAGTTGTAGAAAAGATCTGGAAAATTATTGAAGTAGACTCCTCTTATAAAAAGCACGTGAGGAATTTATAAACTTATTTTGGGAGTTTATTTCTTTGTTCTTCTTTTTGAACTTGTAAAATTTGTGCGAAAGGAGAGAAGTGTAATAATGCTTCCATTATTCTTGGAGGCAATTTTTTTTTCTGGCTTTATTTTTTTTTTGTTTGTGAGATTAAAGCCTAATGGCTTAGTTTCTTCAACTTGTTTTTTCATTTTCCTTGTGTTGATTTGAGTATATTTCCCTCTTAAACTTTATAGGCCATTTGAAGGTTGTTGGAATTGGAGAGTTTTGTTGTAGGTTGTTTCCTTAAAAAGATTGCTTAAACTTGATTTATTTTGGAAAAGGATTTAGATAAACCTGTGAGGCAATTAGTGCAAAGCAGTCAACTTATAATCCAAGTTAACTGTGGTTTCTACATTCTGGTTGGCATCACAATGAATATTATTGTTTTGTGTAATCTACTCCTTTTACTGCAGCTGTCTGGTAGTAATTTCTGAAATTTGATGGTGCTTGAGGGGTTTGGGTCTGGTGGTTCAAGAATGACATGGATTGTAGTGGTTCAAAAGTCTACCAATAAGAGAAAAGATATCTATCATGTTATGAATATGCCATTCACTATTTGTATGAATGTCTTGTATTTCAAATTTCTCTCTAGTCCACATCCAAAGCTTTCATCATTCTTAGGAAATCTAGTTTGGAGACAAGCTGTCAAACTCCACTCTTTTCTGGTTGCTTTCTCTAATAAACAAATTAGATTTACCATGCTGCTTGCTTTTTTCTTGTAAACAAGTTTAGAGTTCATATTGGTTTATGAGAGAAGGCATTCAAGTTTCTTAGTTTTTGTTGTATTTGGCCTTCTTTGAATTTTAATGTTTATGGACTTAATTGATTATTTGATTTTGAGAATGTGCAATGCTTTATCCCATGGTGCTTTCTCCAGCTTTGATCTCCTCTGCAGTTTTTGAAGCTCAATTATGTTATCTTTGTGCAGTTCCTTGGGCTCCTGGCGGTTCCAAATTTTGTAGAAATCCAACTCCACCTTCTGGGGTAATTTATCATAATTCATTATTTGGCTTATCATTTCGATGCCTCACATATTCATTTAATTATTTTAACTTGCATGGTTTATGGTATTTTCCATTCTATCACATTTCACGTCCTTACATTGCAGTTGCACTATCTTTTTACCAAATTTAGTGTCTTGGCTGATCCTTTACATATGCTTCAGTTCTATCACATTTTGTACTTCTACACACAATGCATGGGGACAATCTTTTTATGAAAATTAAATAAATTTAGAGACATGGTTAATCCTTTAATGTTTCAGTTTCGAGGATCGTTTCTTATCCAATTCTGATGTTTTGTTCTTGATGCAGATTGAGATAGTATATGACTATGGTAAAGAAGATAATGACTAAATTCTTCACCTTTGCCATGACAACAAAACAAAAGGTTTGTGCTATATTTGGTTGTTTGAGAATTGTGATGAAAGGCACATTCTAAATAAAATTAGTTGTATCTTGTTGCTGTATTGATTGGCCAGTGGTTTCCACAACAACTGTTCTTACCCTTCTATGGCTGTCTGCTTGCACCGGAAGATTGTGTTTTTAAGTCAGGTGTTTGGTTAACTTAGATGTGAGTTTTTGTACATATTAAGTTCTGGTATATGACTTAGAATTTTTGGCAATCGAAGTTCTATAAGATTTATGACCTGTTGCTACTGCATTCCCCTCGAGGATTTTCTGCCCCAATTAGCACTTTGATAGCAATAGTAATCTCCTTAATCCAACAAGTGTTGCATTGTGTATTGCATTCCTAACTTTCTTATTGGTGCAGATTGATATGATCCATGACTGAAGATGGTCGAAGCCAGCATCCTGTTTCTGTTATTTAAGTGAATGCAAAGCCAGAATAATTGTTCAAATTTTCATTTGTCTGTATAATTCATCATACTATGGGTTAATTATTTAATTTTCTTATACTTGTGTTTTTTCTTCAAAATGCAAATTTTCTTACAGATTATGCAAGAAAATAAGTATTTTCATTTGAAATAACTAACCTTATGGGTATATGCTATTAGTTTGTTATGTTGTGTTTTGGAATTAATAATATAATATGTTCACATATTCTTTTATAAAAATTTTAATATTGTTGAAATTTTATTTCTGAAACATAGTAGTATAACAGTTTTAAAAAACTCTTCTCAAATCAGCCATTTTTTTTTGTAATTTAAAAACAAAAATATATATTATACAAACTATGCAAAACCATTCAGAAGAAAAAAACTCCTCATCTCCTGGTTGAGAAAGAGACAGGCAATGTTATACTAGTGCTTTGCCAGGAGATGGGTTGTTTCTTCTGAATGGTTTTGTACAGGATTTTTGTTATATTGTATCTTTTATTTTACTTTATTTTATAATAAATAATACATTGATTACACAATAATTATACTAATAACTCAATATTAACAAAATTTGTACTCTAATCAAATGTTATTAGTTTTTTATTCTATCATTAGCAACTAATGAAGTTCTAGACTTTTTGTAACATATTTTATTATTAACCTATAGTTATATAACATTTTAGCTATCTAAATTATTTATGAATACTCCAAATTATCAACGCATCATGTTTTATAGCTTAACTAATGCATATAATATATATTTTATCCTCTACTCAAACTAATGTACACATAACGTTTGTATATGTTACTAGATCAAAATTTAATCATGTACAAAAATTAAAAATTGCCATAATAAACTTGAAAAGACTTAATAAATTGGATTAACAACTTTAATATCAAAATTACCGAAACAAACTTGAAAAAATTTAATAACTTTATTTTATTACGGATTATTTCCCACTAAAAACACAATTATACATCTGATATTTAATATTTTTTAGTGGTAAATATCCGTAATAAAAGTTAAGTTATATTGTTTTGAATTAATCGTACAAATTGTTAGAGATATGTCCTAAAACCAATCATGTCACAGGGTTTAGGGTTAACATCTTATTGTATATATACTTTTGTATTGTATTGTAAAATGTTTACAATGAATAAAAATGGCATTTTCTTTCTATCTTGCAATGTGTTCAGTTACTTCTTTATTTATATTCTTACTGTAAGATATTATCCTGTGATGTATTATGTGTCAAGAATCTATATACAAAGAGTTGTACATATGAGTACAGATTCTATACTTTAAATACATCCGAATTAGTTCCTGATCGAGGTAATGTCATTAGGGATAATGACA
>JAVXUL010000014.1:1621716-1632747 GCA_035590515.1 Trichilia minutiflora | reverse complement strand
GAAAGACAGAAACAAAAACCAAAGCTTGTGTTTGAAAGTTTGAAATAGAAATCAAAGAGAGAAAAGAGAAGAAAATGATTTTCTAAAATGAGTAGCTTGCTTCTCCCTCTTTTCTCCCCTCTCCCATCATCATTTTGGAACCATCTTCCTCCCCTTGGTTTGTGGATACTCTTGGTGACAAAAAGGAAGGGACAAGCACAAGAAAATCAAGGTATAAATATGCATCCTTATATGTATGTTGTTATTTTTTTTTGAAAAAGATATGCATAAATATTTATGATCTTGGCTTAGTTCTCCATGTGTTTCTTTTTTGACAAATGTGTAATGCAACTGCTATACATATCATATGAAGAAAGTAGCACTAGCCTTCCCCGTAAAAGATGTGGGATAAAAGTAAGATTTGGTAGAAGGACTTGATTTCTTTTTATTGAATTATGGGCTAACAGTATGCATTGAAATGCACAAAAATGAATTCAATCTTCGTCCCAAAATTGTGTTAAGTTTATATACCCATCTCAAGTGATAATAGTCCTGTCATTTAAGCAAAGTCCACATTGCGTATGGTCAAAAAAACTTGCGAATTTGCTCAAGGATTCGTATTCATTACCTGAGTAACGAGGTCCTATTTCATTTTGAATGTTGAGACTTGAGAGGGATATCAGGATAATAGTTATTTGAACTAGATCATTTCCTTAAACTATAAGAGCATGAACTTAGGAATGAGGAAAATAATTCTCTTTTCATGATTTTCATGCTCAGCACTCAGAAAATCAAATTCTGTTTAAGTAAATCTTGTGGGGTTTAGACGTTAAGTCTCATCCATATTTTAATCTCCACTAAATTTACGTCTTTTGATTCTCTTCAGTATTTCTCTCTCTACTTTTCTTTCGAAGATTTACCATCTAACTATTTAGATTACGTTGGATGATGAAGCAGCAAAGGCAACGACCACTGTGCTTCAAGGTATTGCTGATATCACAATTTCAGTGATCACAATGTTCATTCAAGTCGGATAGAGGTTTGCAACTGAACCTAGAAGAGATAGCAAGTATTATTTTCGGACAATCTAAATTGGAGCTCTCAGTATCATCTTCTGTTGGTAATTTTGGAGCTAGTGTTGGATTTGTTGCAAAGGTTGAAGCAGAGAAATAAACGAGGAACTCGCAGTCATCAAGATTGTGAAGCAGAAGATTAATCTTTTGTTTAACACTGCAGTTATATTCATATTTTTATTTAAAGATGAACGGCTGTGCTAATGGAAAATTTTATCTGCTTGGTATTCCCGTCGTTTGCATAGAACTAATCCTGGTTCAGGGATCGTGTTTCAGTAAATAAGAACACAGATTACTCATTATTTTCAAGTTAGTGACCCTTTCAAGGGCCTGCAAGAAATGCTTGTATCAACCCATCAGAAGTTTTCCTTGCTATGTCATGGAAGTCTTCTCATTAACAGTACATCCATGTTCACACTATTCACTCACAATGACCTCTCTCATCTATTTCCGAGTCATTACATGCTAGTTATTCATAAGCAGACATCACATTATTTGATGAAAACACATACCATGTTAAACTGGAATTTGAACATAATTTTGATAATTAAACCGACAAGATTCCAGGTCTCTGTAACTATTTAAGCTCGCCACTTCAATACAATAGCTTATACCATATAGTGTGCAAAATCGTGAACCATCCACGTCCATGTGTTTCCCTTTTCAACTTCTCAGGAGGTGCATCTAAACCATAACACTCTTTCTTGATCGTTCAACTTTTGCCCTTGGTTGCTATTCATTTGTCAAAAACATTAGATGCAGCTCCGTTTGATCTGGCCAAGTAAACCATTCAACATCATCCTGTTCACTTCACCAATATGCATTCTTATGACACAGAAACCTATAATAACTCTTGGTTCTCATATTCTTGATCAATTCTTTAGTTGGGTTAGGAATTAGCACGCGTACAAACACTCCTATTAGGGTTTTAAGAAACACATAGATTAAAGTATTACAACATAACTACCTACATAGAAATCCCATTCTATTTTTGTTCAAAACAAACTATGCCTTACATTTCCTGCTCAAGAAAGCAATAATACGCTTCAAATGCCAGGAAAACAATATTGAAATTTCACATACGAAATCATCATCTAGCTTAACACAAAATAGTAAGAAACAACACAAATTCATTCAAAATTCATCATAAATATACACATTACTTTTAACCCCACATAAAATCCTAGCTCCACTAAGAACTAAAAACTATTATTACATATAGAGAGAAAAAACAAAAAATTTCATCTTTTTTGCCGTTGAATGAAGAAAATTAACCTTAAATAAGCTTGAAAGGAAGAGGCCAAGGAGTTGACCTCGGAACCTCGACCTTGTCCTTGATCCGCTCTATCATCTTCTCTTTCTTAGGACGAGATTTGCCGTAGGAACCTTTGAATCTTTTGCCTCTCCTCGTCTTCTTGTCGCCCCGTCCACACACGATCGGAGCCGACGACTCCGACGAAGAAGATAAAGCTGATGGTAGAGCTGAAGGCCGAGAAGTCATAAGCAACCTTCGTGCTACTGCGCCGCAGCACTGCATCGTCACCAATTTTCTCTGTTTTCTCTGTCGCTGCTTGGTACTGGTGAGTAGTTACCGTATGCTAAACAATCCATGAGAAGAGTGAGTGAGGCCCGAGGAAATAGATCCAGTTTTGGGCTCATCATGGGCCGGTCTAACCGTAACCAGATTGAACCAATGTAAAAAAAAAATTAAATAGCCTAGTTAATACGTTGATGAAATAGAATAAATAATATATATTATATTAAAATTATTTTTAAATAAATATATTTATATTATATATTTTTTGAAAATAATTAATGCACTAGTGTTGTTTATAAATGTGAAATCATTTAAGATGGAAAAGATTTAAAAATTAAAATTATCCAATTTTTTTTCCTAACTGAAAATCAAAGTTCTTTCCCAAATAAAGTGATAATTCGAAAGAGGTTTAGAGACAGTTCGAACCCGTGCAAGATTGAAATGGAATCATCTGACGGTCTTAAATCAAAGAACTTGGTGATCCAACGGCTGATATTAACCAAATAACTGTATCCGAGTTTGTTCAATCAACCAAACGAAATGGGTGATGGATATGGTGCGTTAGTTGTTGTGGCTCTGAATCGGACACAGCGAAGGCCTATAAAATCGTTAATACGATACAATCAGCCTACGCTGCTTATAATCTTTCCTTCATTATCTTCATCGCTTTCACCACCAAACACACAAAAACTCACATTTGTGTGAAAGAGAGTGAGAGGTTGAAAGCAGAATAATGGAACTCTTGTGCAGAGTTAGTAAATTGACGTGGTCACAGTCCATATCTCCTCCTCTTCATTGTTATTCTCAACCATTCTCTGTCAGTACTAACTTCTTAATTCTTACTAAACTTGTTGCTTGTTTTTTTTTTTCTTGGTTTCTCTTAAATTGTTGGTAGTTGCTCATTTCATGCTAATGTGCTTTGTTTTTCTGGTTTCTTCAGAGGTATGAGACTAAGAAATTCAGAGTTTGTTGTCGTTCTGATCAAACCCAGAAGGTAAAAATGTAACATTTGGAATTTAATGGTGTTACTCTATTCTAACTGTTAACTACTGCAAGGATTATTATGCATTGTCGAGTCCTTTCCTTTGGTTTTCATTTGATCATGTATGATTAATGTGATAGAGGGTCTGTTTGGGATTGGGATGATAGAGGTTTTCAATCTACAGATGTTGTGGAATAGAATCACTACCTGTTAAGTATAAGGACAAGTGGTTAGTAAACACTTTAGTTTAGCTGTTGTGCTTTCAAATTAAGTAGAAGCACAGCAGTTGGAGACATACCTAGAGAATGGATTTACACTCTTTTTTACAGACATTCCCTGCTCTTACTGATTCGTGTACATATTTATATATACTTCGTTTGAGCTATTAGATACCCCTGCCGCTATAAATTGCATTTTACCAATGTTGGAAATCTTAAGATCATTACTATACGTATGTTGATACTCAAAACTGATTTGAAGTTAATATAGTCTCTCCTTTCCTACTTCAAAATACTTTTTGTTGATGTGAAATTTCGTACTGATACTAATACCCGGATTCATGAGTTGCGGATAGTGTGTGTTATATTCTTGAAGAGTGTTAGAGTAGGGTTTAAGGGCTTTTATGATCTATTATGGATCGCCTTCCCCATATGGAATCTAGATTTTTATCTGTTAACGAGGAGACTTGAACAAGGGGTTTATCCTTTATGGTTGCCACATGAGTATGTGATACTTATGTGACAACCATAAAGAATAAGTTTCTAATTCAAGTCTCTTCACCAACAAAAAGATATCCAGTTTTTACTTTGGGGAGACGATCCATCATGGGCCAACAAACCTTTGGGCTAGGTTTCAAACTCTTAAATGGTATAACAAATTCTTTTTGTGGCCTATGGGTTCGGGTATTGATATCGGCACAAAATTTCATGTCAATATGAAAAGGGCGCCTTTTTATATTGATGTGGAATTTCGTACCAATACTAATACCTGAATCCATAGGCCGCGAAAGGTATTTGTATATTCTTGGGGGTGTCGATATTGGTACAAAATTCCACATCAACATAAAATACTCCTGGGGAGGGTCAAGGCCGACGGATTTTTTTGGCCTATTATGGATCGCCTTTTCATACGAAACCTAGATTTTTATCCGCTAGTGAGGAGATTTGAGCCAGAGACTTATCTTTTGTAGTTATCTCATAAGTACCACCTACTCATGTGGCAACTACAAAGGATAAGTCCTAATTTAAATCTCCTCATCAACCGATAGAAATTCAGATTCCACGTGGGGGAGGCGATCCCTTATGGGCCAACAAACCCTTGGGCCAGACTTCAGGCCCCCAAACAATATAACAAATTCTTTTCAAGGCCTATGGATTCAAGTGTTGATGTCAGCACGAAATTTCATATCAATATTAAAAGGGCACGTTTTTATGTTGATGTAGAATTTCGTACCAATATTAATATCTAAACTCATAGACCGTAAAAGGTATTTGTTATACCCTTGGGGTGTTAATATCAATACCAAATTTCACATTGACATTAAAAAAAGTATTTTTAATGTTGACATGGAATTTTGTACCGACACTAATACTCGAACTCATGGGCCATAGAAGGTATTTATTATACCCTTGGGAAGCTTTAGAGCACGACCCAATGATTTTTTTGCCCATTATGGTTGCCTTTCCCAAGTGGAATGAATTTCTGGACCCGTTATAGGTCTCTTTTCCTATGTGAAACCTAGATTTCTATCCAATTGTGAGGAGGCCTTCGTGGTTACCATATGAGTACCATCTGAACTACCTATAATGGGCCAAAAAACCCTTGGATCCTATTGTGACCCTATAAGAGTATAACAAATACCTTCTGTGGCCCATGGGTTGAAATGTTGGTATCGGTATGAAATTTCACATCAACACTTTATTTTTATGCATTAGCTCCAAGTTGTATGAATTGGGTTTGGGTGCCTCAAGTTTATACACTCATGGATCTCGAGCTTTGAATCTCAATGAAGTTGCTTTATTCTTTTTTTATTCTTTTTTTGATTATCAGGAATGTTCAAATATTTATCCAATCAAAGAATTTTTTGATAATGCATGTGAAATGGCATTGAGGGTGAAGCATAGTGTTTTCTCTGGTCAACGAAGTTGCAATTTAACAATTTTACAGTTGAAGTTGTTATGTAAATGGCATTGTTTCCTTGGAAATTTTGTTTGACATGTTGCAGATTCTTGTAGGCAAATCAGATGACTATATCAATAACAGGAGCTACGGGTTTCATAGGTAGAAGATTGGTGCAACGATTGCAAACAGGTTACATGCTCTTCACCTAGCTGTAACTAAAAAAACTAAAATTCAATATTTTATATGTTTGTTGATCACTCAACTCATAAAGCAAGTATAAATCAGCTGGGCTAACATAGAGTTTCTTAATCCAATGTGGAATGCAGATAGTCATCAAGTTCATGTCTTGACACGTTCAAGATCTAAAGCCGAGTTAATATTTCCCGGTAAGAAGGTAATGAATTCCTTAAATTTTCTAAACAAATTCAATAAATCTACTAATTATGGAGGTTAATCTTTTGAATTTCTTTTCTAAGAAAAGGGAGTTTCATCTGCTTGCATCATTTGATCGCATGCAGTAGTAAACTGAATTGAGGGAAATACAGATTCCTTTGAATTTTATTTTCTACTGCATTAATAGATACTTTGGATTTCTGAAGTCAATTCCAGTCAATACTAATAATATCCTTCTAGTGACTCTGGAATAACTATTTACATGATCTATCTGTTAGAAATTTTTTCCTTGCCTTTTGTTCTGTGTACTGGAATTTGTAGACAAGGGTTTTCCTGAAATTGTGATTGCGGAGGAGCCTGAGTGGAAAGATTGCATTCAGGGTTCAACAGCTGTTGTAAATTTGGCGGGATTGCCCATAAGTACAAGATGGTCCCCTGAGGTAAGCATTGCAGACTCATTAAGTTCCTAATTATATCCTGGTATACTCTTTATGTGCTTATTTACACTCTAGGTGTTGCTCTGAGAAAGAAGTTCTGTATTACTCTCAATTCCATTGGCTTATACTACTGTTCTCTTAGTACAGATTTTCATGTAGATTTCTATATGTTATGTATGATGTACTACGTATGCTTAGTACTATACAGAAGACGAACTCCGTTGAACAATTGAACCTCGCCTATGCACCAGCACAATTGACTTTTCTCTCATGCCTTCCATTGTTCATGGTTGTGTGTTCTGGTGTTTTAGGCCTAGAAATGAGGCACACATGTCACCTTCTCAAGTAGATTATATATTTGTAATTTATCCCCAAAGCTTCAGAGTATCAATTTCTTATTGCATAGCAGATTAAGAAAGGGATCAAGCAAAGCAGGATCGGAGTCACCTCAAAGGTCAGAATTTGTTCACTTTTTGCCTTTATTGGCATATGCAAGCTTTTGAAAGAAAAGTGTTTTTCTTTTTGGCAAAAGAATATTTATAGATAAGTATATTTTTCTTTCTTCTCTGTTTACCTACATTTATCTGACTTTTAAGGTTGTAGATTTAATTAATGAGTCACCAAAAGGAGTTCGGCCATCGGTATTGGTTAGCGCAACAGCTGTTGGTTACTACGGTTTGTTGCTAGCACAAACTTTTCAAACTTTTATGTTCTTTTATCTGAAATTTCAATATGAAGTGTTCTAATACCAGCCATCGCTTCTGCCCTGCATATGAAACCCAAAATTGGAACTCAAAAATCACAAAACGTGTGACCATTGACTGCAACAATAGGAGTTCCCAAATTTAATATTCACATTCAACTCAAAATATTAAAGCTGAAACATAGAGGTCCAAACTTTTGCATAAGTAGCCCACCTTATATTGGACTTAAACCTATCTTCCACAATTCAATCTGGTGATTCTGCAATTTGAGCTTTCTCAATATGTTGTGTTTATTGTCTCCTCATAACATGTTTATCTTCATTTCCTTCCCTTTTCTTTGATGCTCAGGAACTAGTGAAACAAAAGTATTTGATGAGAGCAGCCCATCAGGAAATGATTACTTGGCTGAGGTAAGAGTGATTTCTGTAGAATAATTCAGGGATATCATCCCGAATGTGTGCTCTAGACTTCCTATCTCTTCCATGGCCCTATGTAGTTCACAAAATTGTTTTTATAATATGGTGACCGAGTTACAACTTATTGCTTGGTGAGTTTCAATAAAGGGGTTTGAGTAACATCTTGGTCTTTTCTGTCTCTGCGGTTTGTCATTTTTTGATGAGGAAATACAATTTTAAATAGTTGTATAGGTGCATTCACAAAGAATGGTAGAAAATGGTTTACATATTTGGAAATTATCAACTTGTCAGGTCATTCATTGTCGTTTATACCTTTTAAGGCAAAGTCCTTCATATGCCACAAGTGTCTAGCTGCTTACAGAATTATGTGAAGACGTAAGAAAACTAAACATGATGGAACTATGTGCTTTTTTAACTTTAAAACATGATGCATAATCTAGTATTAACACCAAATATAGTAAATGACCTTGCCTTTGACAAACACATCTGGCCAGGTTTGTAGGGAATGGGAAGAGACAGCCCTCAAAGTGAATAAGGATGTAAGATTAGTACGAATTCGCAATGGTGTTGTTCTTGGTAAAGATGGTGGGGCTTTAGGTATGTCTGATCTTCAGAGTCTTATCTCGTTAATTCTTTTTTCACTTGTCAGTTGATGGTTGTAAATTGAATGTCTCAGTTATGACCAATCTAGTCAGTCTTATGTGACATCCAGAAAAATTGTTATATTATTTGCCAAAAAATTTTGAATGAAATTTTTTGCATCAACTAATAAAAATAATGAAATATATAGATGCTCAACCTTAATCTCAACAAAATAGTTTTTATCTGTTTTAAGCGATGAGAAGATATATAGATAATTATACAATTTCTGATAATACTCTTGAAAAAGCTTACTTCTGGTGCGATACATGTAATTAAAACTTTGGCCTCTGCAGCTAAGATGATCCCTATCTTCATGATGTTTGCTGGTGGACCTTTGGGCTCTGGTCAGCAATGGTATTTACTCTTTATCCTTCTACACTCCATTTGATTAGTATTGTGGAGGAAAATTTATTGAGTTTGCTCCAAATAGACATTCCTAAATTCTGATCACAGAGTTCCTTGGTATAATTTCCCTACAACTTACAAAGTAAGATACAGGAATCCACTGAAGACATCCAAATATACAGCGGCATTGTTTGAACAATGTGGTACTTTCTACAATCCTCTGCCAGAGCTTCAAATAATTGCTAGTTCTTATAATCGTGTAGGTTTTCATGGATTCACTTGGAGGATATAGTGAACCTGATATGTGAAGCTCTATCCAATCCATCTTATCATGGTAATTCTGCATTGATTGAGGGCTAATTCAGCAATGAAACTAATTAACTTGCTTGAGATATAGTGTTTGGTTTATACTTGCGAAAATGTACATAGAGAACTTGGACTCTCCATGCTAGGTTACATTTTTAACTGTAAGTCAGTGATGTTAAATCTGGCTTAGATTATATGCACTCATCTGTTGGTGTGGTGCTTGATTTCTGTAAACCAGCTTGATCACATAATCGTAGTTTTCCATTGATTTCAAAAATTTTAGATCTCTGTTATTAATCCATCAACTAGAGTTTCTTTCACTTATCGCTATAAACTGCTATGATTCTTGGGGGCACTGCTAGATATTTTCTGACTGTTCCCAAATTTTCATGATTTTGATTCATTTTGTTTCATCGTAGAACCATTTTGCTTTCTCTTTATTAGGAAATCTCCTTTTTTAGTCATCGCTACAATTGAACTCATTGGTGGGTGAAATATTAGGTGTCATCAATGGCACTGCACCAAATCCTGTTAGAATGGCCGAGTTGTGTGAACATCTGGGCAATGTCTTGGGCCGACCATCATGGCTGCCTGTACCAGACTTTGCCCTAAAAGCAGTTCTCGGTGAAGGTGCTTCTGTGGTAAGAATGTCGTTGTCTTTATGTTGTTAGCACATCCCTGTTCCTGCATAAGTAGTCTCCTGAAAACATATTATCAAACTAATTGCAGGTTCTTGAAGGGCAAAAGGTGTTACCTGCTAGAGCCCAAGAACTGGGTTTCCCGTTCAAATACGTCTATGTGAAGGATGCACTGACAGCCATTCTCTCTTAAATGTTGACACATGGTTCTTTTGATTGAGAAGGATGCACTGAAAGCTGTTCTCTCTTAAATGGTGACACACGGTTCTTTTGATTGAGGTAATTGAGGATATTAACTCTTCTCCCAACATCCGTCTAAGGAGAGAGATATTAGTCATCAGATCAAGTTAGATTGTCATCTGCATGGGAACGGTGGGTTGATTCTTTTTGTAGTTTGGTTGAATGATTCTTTTACAAACACATTCTCGCAAATCTGTTAACAATGCTTCGATAGAAGAAGTTACAGATTCATAGCCTTTACGGCAAATATTATGCTGCATACCCGTGAATATGCTTTTTCTTCTTTCTTTGTCCCTCTTTTTCTCAATCAAATCCCAAGTTAGAAAATGATTGTTGACTAAAAACTGAAGTCCAATATGCTCTCAGTATCCCCACAATATTTACATACTGATACTATATAGCTAGCGATTTTACCCCCACAACTGTTTACATCGTCTCAATTTCAAACACTCCAGTCAAAATAAAAAGATTTTAAAAGCACCTCAATCTCGAACACAACTGTAGTCAGGAAGGAAAGATTTTCGAAAATAACAGTGTATATCATGGCCAACTAGATATGTAAATGGATATATTTTAACAGTATAAATAGTAACTACATTGATAAAAGTCATGCAATCCCTACTTATGCTGAGCAAAATGGACATTATGCAAGTGTAGGTTCTCTCTGTTACTTAATCTAAACCCAACTCGATTGCATAAACAGTCAGAAAAACGGAAACAAAGGAAAGAAAAAAACAGTCATAGCTCCCTTCGCTCTTTCCACGATAAGAGAAATTGGATACTTCGATAAGAGAAATTGGATACTTCGTCAACCGGTGTTCCAGATCGCATGTAAATACTATCATAGCCAGCATGTAACAGTGCAAAAAGCAGAGAAAAAGCAAAAATGCAAAAGACACAGTTGCAAGAAAAATTTTAAGCTTTTTTTTTCCTTGGATCTTCTAACAAATATTTTAACGATTCACAATCCAAATAGTTACACCTTGATTCTGTTTTTCTTCACGTTAACATGATAACCTAAAGTTGCATTTTCCATAGTACAACCACCTGAAAGCTGGGGATCTGTAGTTCCCCTTGATCTGCAAAGGACTGGCAAAAAGCACTAATAACTTAGAAGGCAATGAATGCTGATTGTCCAAAATATTGATCAACCTTTCAACGAGTACTTCTTCCCTGTAAAAGCCTGGAACTTTGGCTCCTCTTTCTTTTCAGGCTCCT
>JAVXUL010000014.1:1609268-1620794 GCA_035590515.1 Trichilia minutiflora | reverse complement strand
TCCAGAGGAGGAGCAAAATCCACCTCACAGTCTGTCTCAATGATGCTTATTGCATTAGAAGGTTTTGTCTCTATAATATCAATGTAATATTTCTTGTTATTATATGCCACCATAATACTGTCCCCAGTGGTCAAGCAGGAATAATTCCTTAGTGTTGTTTCCAAGCTGCAGCAAAATGATGTTGAATGATTAGTAGGATATACACCACAAGAAAAGTATATTAAATGAAATAGCAAAAGGTTTGATAGGACACAGCAGAATCAGAAAAAAATAAACTATACATCTTTAACAGCATTTTTCTTTGACAAATGAGCTAGGAGACACAGGAGTTTTTCTATAATTTTCCTAGACCCCTTTGAGATAAACAGTCTTTTCTAAGCAATTCTAAATGTGAAGTCTTTGTATCTTATTCGTGAAACGGAATACTTGAAATTCAACTGATCCGCTGTTTTCTTCTTCATCAAACAATAATCAAATCAGAATATCTGGTCCTAAGAAATAACTGAAACATTAAAATCATGAACTCACATAGCTTTGGGATTAGATATATCCAAAAAGTCCTTCGTGTGAGGTTGAAGTTTAACGTACGTTCCCTTTGGAAGTGTCACATTTTTCACTCGCACGATATCTCCCTCTTGCAAAAGAAGATTCTCCATCATCTAAACAACAACATTTTCAATCAAACAACAGGAATCAGTTAACTCAAAGATGTTTTTGTCGGTTAAAATGACCTACAGAAAAATTACTCAAAAATTCTGAGCAAATGTACGGACACTTTTTAATGCCTACCCAGTATGGCATATAGATCATGCCTTCCTCTGCAATGAACTCGAGAACTCCACAGTGAGAGACTCGCTCAGTAGAATTATTTCGAAGCTCAAACAACATTGGGTAGTCAATATGCAAAGATGCTGCAAATTTTTTCTAACATTAGCATTCTAGATCTGAGATCATTAAAAGCACAAGTTAATTGAAACTCAAGATAAAATTCAGTTAAATAACTAACCAAGGCGATCAAGGGCTGAGGGAGGCATTATAACTGAAGAACATAAATAGGCAATAGGTCAGGAAATTAACATTAGGGAAAAAAAAATGGCTTAAACACTAAAAGCTGTTGAGCTGAGAGACTCACTTTTATCACCACTTTCAATTTGTGGCTGCATGATGGTTTACAAAAAGCATAAAATAACAATTGTAAGTAAATCCATTGCAAGTTAAAAAAATAAAACTAAAAACTAAAAATTTAGAAAGGAATTGCAATTTCTTCCTGAATACGTCCCATAAGGACATAGAAGCAATTCCAAAAGCACAATTACCATATACATCCTTAGTTGTTGCTATAAAATCAGTAAATTTAACAGACATAAGATGAAAAATGAAGTCCAACCTTTTCAATAAAAGAGGCAGGGTAACATCGATAACTCTGCTCAAATGATGTGCCATGATATCCATATCCATCAAAAAACTGCAACATCATCAATAAAATAAACAATCATATTAAAAGAGTCAATGATGGTGATATTGATGATCCATAGGAGTTCTCATGGAAAACAAGACCCTCAATTGCTTCAGAAATCACATTAAACATATTAATATATTATTCCTTAACTCTCTACACAGCTTTGATCATGTAGCAAACAAGAATCTAAGTGAAATACAGTTGTAAAAGCATCAATATTTAGGGCCTGTTTATCAGTGCCAATTAGCAGTACATAAACAACTAAGTTAAGAAATAAAAGTACTTATCCAAGTGTTTGACTATTTCTTTACAGGTGCTTATCAAATTTAATTAGTATTAGCAGTGATTTTTAAACCAGTAAATAGTTGCACACTAACTAAAATAACACTTGGAAATGCTTTACAAGTAACATTAGGAATTTCAATAATTGTTTTTAAAAGTTTTAAAAAAAAGGCTAAAATGCATCAGTAAGAGCTTGTGCACTTTAATGCATTTTCGTTAGCACTCCCAAAAGGACCCTTAGAAGTAATTTGTTTCATCTGTTTAAAGTCATGAAGGTAGAATGATATCTAAAATTTTTTAGATTTAAAAAAAAAAAAAAAAACGATTGGCTGCTGATCCCATCCTTTGAAGACTTAAATCTTGAATCAACAAGTAAATCAAGAAGGTAGGGACACAATGGGGAATCTATGACTGCATATGACTGTATGCAACATGAGCTATAGCTAAAAGAATACAAAGAGTTGGCTCCAATTCCAAATGAAGTATGCCTAGAGGCCATTACTCAAGCGGTACAAGGGCACCAGATTTGGCATAACTCAGGTTTGAATCTCGCCAGGAGTATTGACCAACGACCAGAAAAGTTCAGAATTTTATATGCAAGACTTCTGAAGAGGAGTGATTACCTGATTGCTACGAATATAAGAACCTATTAGCTTTATAAAAGATGGACAGGCCAACAAACTTTTCAATTTGAACTAACAACTCATATGCATGTATATAAAAGAAAATGCATATCGATTCCTGAGAGAATAAAACGGTTTGTCAAAAAATAAGCTAACAAAGACAATTTGCCAAAAATAGGTAAAGCAAAACATGCCAATCACCAAATCTTCATGCATCATACTAATCAACTCATTACAAGTACAATAAATTGACTAGGTTACGAATGTCAATGAATTTTCAGTCCCCAGTTTAACACGGCAATGGAGAACAAAGATGTTCAACATCAGGAAACATATCAGCAAAAGACAATCATCACATCTAATACATTAGAGAAAAATTCTAATCTTGAAACGAGTGAACAGTCATTTGAATCTGTTTTTAAAAGAGAATACTTACCATTATTCCAGTCTAATAGTATTCAAACCGAATAATCAACCTTTCAGCTTCCTGTACGAAGAAAAGAAAACAGGGTTTATTAGACAAACCATTTTTTTAAAAATCAATTACAACAACGGTACAGAAACAAAAAGCTCCCCAAACTACAAAATTCTCCGTTTGGCTGCTAAGAAAAATATAGGAAAATTTGAATACAAAGAGTTAATTGCTTAGAAACTGAATCAAGTAAGGCTACAGAATTCGAAATTATGTTACTTTCAAAATTTATACCAAATTTTATCGGTAACGAAACAGGGGATAATACGTTGCACTGTAACAAAACAAGCGCATAATATAATTCAGCGCATTAGTGACAACGCAGCCGTAGAAATCTAAATAAATTAATTAAAAATTAGACTGATTCTAGGAAATCTAAGGGAGAAAATCGTAATTACCGAAACGTAGAGACTCAGAAAGTCAGAGGCACAATGACGTTCGTTGAGTGTTTGAGCTGAGAAAAGAAGAAACGTGCCCGGTGAAGGCTAGGGTGTGTAGGAGAGAGATAGCTTATTGACCAAGCCGATCGCCAAGATGCGCGACGAGCGTAGTCCACGCCGTGTCGCTCTCTGCCACGTGTAATCAGATTCCTTGGGCTTGGACCTCTTGTGGATGACACAATTTGGGAACAAAAACGAATGTACGTCTTTTAACGTTAAGTTCAACCCAATACTATGTTATTGTTCTCTCTCAGCGTCCCCTTCCTCTAGTGCAGTTCTTCAAAGAAGCCCAATTCAATTTAATTTCACTGTGGTCCATTACATTTTGTTGGTTAATCATATATGGGCATATCTTCGCAAATTTATTTATTACAAATTATAAGAATTACTTTTTTATCAATATTTTATTTATACTAAAAGATAGGTTAATTTAAAAAATATTTAAATTCTTAAATAAAAGAAAGAAAAATATTTAAAGTGCAATAAGAATATGATATATTTTTTTAAAATTAATATAGATAAAATAAGTAATTAATATTTATTTATTTTCAATTATTTTTCTAGTTATAAAAATTTAATTATTAAAAAATTTAATATGTGTGATATAATTAAAAAAAATATTATCATTATACTCTATTTAAGAAGAAAAGGCAATATTTATATTTTTTATTTATTATAAAATACTTTATTTATGAATATTTGAAGGTAATTAGGTATTAAAAACGTGTTGAGTATGAACAACTATTTATAATTTAATTTTATTTTAAAATACATAACATAAAATATAAAAAAAAAGTATTATCTTAATTTACGATAGAAATTTTTCATATCACATAAAATAATTTTAAAAAAATAATATTAAGGATGCAAATTTTGTATACAAATTCTACGTAATATCTCATGTAGCATAGTCATTTTACTGTTACTTAATTTAATTTTTTATATTTTAATTTATAATAATTTGTATAATTGAAAAAAAAAATTGTATACTTAACAAAATATTTTGTTTGTGCGGGGTAGGCAGCTCACATAAATTCAAAATAATCAACGGTTCTCGATTCCTCTAAAATCAAACACCTTCCTAAGATGCCGCCAATTTGTTTGCTGTTTCATGTATATCTAATCTCGACTATTGGCTCTAAATTCTCTCTTCCGATTTCATTGCTAATTAAAAGGAAAGTTCGAAGTCTATGGACAACAGCCATTGAAATTTTGAGAAATTCAGGTTCCATCGTACACCAAAAATAGCTATTGCCGCCTTCTTCTTTTGCCTAATGAAAATTCTATCTGCACGCGATATATATATATATATATTGAAATTGAATGAAATGAAGGTATCGTGATTTAACGTAGACGTTGAGTTCGCACTCTTTCTCTCTCATAAGATTTTCGTTTGAGATTTGAGAGAGAAAGAGTGTGTTTGAATAATAAGGATTGAAGTATGGGTGGAAATCAAGTGATTGTAATATACGATGAAGCCATTAATACTCATGACTCATATGGAAAACTGACTGCTCCTGTCATTATAATCTGCATTGTTGTAGCTTCTGCTGGACTTATGTATGGTTATGAAACTGGAAGTAATGGTAAATGTCTCTCTTTCATTTGAATATAAATAATGATTCGAGTTTTATACAAATTTATTTACTTTATAATCTATTTAAATTATAGGAGGTGTAACATCAATGGAGCCATTTTTGAAGCTATTCTTCCCATCACTTCATGGTAGAGTAACAAGCAATGTGGAGCAAGATCAGTTTTGCCTACTGAACAGCTCGAAACTTGCAGTATATTCATCATCATTGTATATAGCTGGTATATTTTCAGCCTTACTGGCAGGCCGATTGACAACATCTGCTGGCCGAAAAGGAGCCTTGGTCATTGGTGGTTTGTTTTACTTGATTGGCGTAGGCCTTCAAGCAGTATCAGTAAATTTAGGAATGCTGGTTTTTGGTCGTATCCTTGTTGGATTCGGAATTGGTTTCACAAGTCAGGCAGCCCCAATATACCTGATAGAGATGGCTCCAACAAAATGGAGAGGTGCAATCGCCACAGGATTTCCATTGTTCTTTGAGATTGGGGCAGCCATAGCCAGATGGGTTAATATTTATTTGCTAAAATATTATTCTAACAACGACAACTGCTGGCGCATTGCTGTAAGTTTATGTGGAATACCAGCAACGATTATGACTGTCATTGCATTTTCCGTCCCTGATACACCTTGTAGCTTGATTCAACGAGGAAAAGTGCAAGCAGCTCTGAAATCTTTAAACCAAGTCCGTAGCGTCGATGTAGATACTAAAACCGAGTTGAAAAACTTAATTACTCACTATGAAAACATGAAAGCCGCTAGTGAAAAACCTTACCAGATGCTTTTCGAAAATAAATATCGGCCTCAACTTTTGTTAGTAATAGCTATTTCTGTATTTCGACAATTGACAGGAATACATTTGGTCAGTTACTTTCGGCATGTTCTATTTATGTCCACCAGAATTACTTCCCAACAAATTTTGCTTGCGGTTTCGACACAGGTCATAATTTGTGTTCTCTCTTTGATTTTAGTAATCTATTTGATTGATAGAATAGGTCGCAGGATCTTGCTCCTGGAAGCAGGAATACAAATGTTCCTTTGTCATTTGGTTGTGGGAATCATACTGGCCTCTCAAATGGATGGAAATTCAATATTATCAAAGCGCATAGGACTTATAGCATTGATCGTCACAGGCTTTATGAATGCTGCATTTTCAAGGTCTTGGGGAGCACTCAATTGGATATTACCATGTGAGTTATTGGCAATGGAGGTTCGACCAGCAGGACAAGGATTATCACTTGCCTTCAATTTCGCTTTCCAATTTTTGGTCATTCAAACCATCTTCCCTATGTTATGCTACTTCAAGTACCAAGCATTCATATTTTATGCTCTATGCGTTGCAATTATGACCCTATTTGTGATCTTCTTCCTGCCAGAAACAAAGAGGGTTCCTTTGGAATCCATGGACAAATGTTTCAGTAGCCACTGGTATTGGAAACGATTTGTTAACGGAAACAATTCCTTGCTTAATCCAGATAACGATTCATCGAGCTAGACAACCAACTTATTATATAGGAGAATGATCACATTAGAATCGAAACTAATTTGTGCTCCACTTTTGCAAGATAGTTAGCATAGTGACTACAAGGAAGTTGGCTAAAAGAGAATTAAATTTTGATTATCGTGGATAGTTGTTGGTTGGATACTTATAAGAAGGTGCTATTTGGAGCAAGAGATTACGGAACCTCCAGATTTCGGAATTGACGATGATGCATCATTTATAGAAGTTTTTCATTTGTAGTAGTATGTGTAAACTGCTTCTTGTAAACAATACACGAGACAAATTCATTCAATCTGTGATTAGTTTTAGCTAATTGCCTAGCATAGTGAAGGCTAGCATTTCATTTTTTTTTTTTTAAATAAGCTCTAATTAATTGAATAGAATAATATTCAAAATGATATTTGAAAAAAAAATCTTTTAAACTCTAATAAATTAAATATTATTAAAATCTCGTAATTTTGAAAAAAGTTAATTTGTCCTTTATTCTTTCTCAATACATTTTTAATCCTTTTTGATAATTTGTTCCACAAATTGTTAAAATCAAGAATTTACTACCGAAAGATTTGAACTTTTTCTAATAATAATTATTTAATAGTATTTAATAATAAATTGACCATCCATTTCTTTATATTTAGTACTTAATTTTATGAAAAATTGGATTATAGGTTATATAAATGGTGGCCTAATTATCATAATACATTACAATAATCAACTAGAAAGCGAAGTGTAACATCAAGAATCCAAGAAATTCTAGTTGATTATATGATCATTAGCTGAATATTATGCTCTTTCTTTATTATTAAAGGCATTACTTGAGACAAAAAAAAATTGATCATTAAAATAATTTTAATATTTTTTTTTTGAAAACCCGAAAAGTTCAACCGTCAGTCAACATTCCAGGATTTACTTGTTTCGAGATTTGTCACGGGGATCCAGACCCTCGATTATCCTTAGACAACGTCACTGGAACGGATTTAATACTTTATTATCAATCATGTAATCATATTTGTTTCTTATTTTGATATTTTTTAAAATATAAATTTAATGAGTATACTTGATGCATATATTTTTAGTGCTGATTTTTTATTTTTGTATATCGAAGATACAAATTAAAAAAAATCTTTAAAAAAATTTTTGTCCAACAAGAAAGAAAAAATCTTGACTTCGCCTCGACTCAGATTGATTGATCATTGATCTCTATCAGTAATCTTCTGAGAATGTTATCATCTTTCTATGGTACGAAAGCTAGCATGATTTTTCTTATGACATAAGTAAATTCAAAATAACAGATATGACAATTTGAAAGAGGGAGGTGAAACCTAGTATAATATATTAAAGAATTCTTTCTCTATTCTCAATGAAAAATAAGATCTTTTTTAAATTCTATATTTTGTTACAAGTTGATATGAATGAGTAGAAGATATTCAAGAAATTAAATTATTGTCATTTCTGTCTTTCAATTTTCTCTATAAATAAATATATTATATCTTTATTCAATTTTTTTTATGAATAAAGATATAATCACTTATAGGTGTAGTTTATAGTGATGGATTGAGTATGAAATATATGTTTTGAACACATGTCTTCAATTCGATTTTAATCAGTCACTCATAATTTAAACGGGATGTCTGGATAGTAGTATGCTCAGTTAGTATTCTCCCGAAGATTAGTCAAATAAAGTCCAGATATTCTGAATTATCCAAAAAAAATATTATAATTTTTTATTAATATTAGTTAATAATACTTTGTTTTGTGTTTACTATTTAAAAAATTCTTTACAAACAATGTCAAAGGCTACATACAGTTATGTTTTGTTTTGTTTCAATGCAAATAATGGATTTAAAAATGAAGATGAAAAGAAAAATTATAATCCGCTCATAATTAGGGCTAGACAAAAAATGCTGAATTGAAGCAACTCGAACCAATATGAATTGATTGGTTAGGTTCAGTTCGATTTGGTTATTTAAGATTTTAGGTTTAATACAAAGCACTATTTTTTTAAACTGATTGATTTTTTGTTCAAGCAAGTTTTTAAGATAACCTCAACTAAAAATAGATTGAACCAAACTTTATTTAAAAAAATATGATATTTACCCTCAATTATAGAATAATAATATATACAACTCTAAATAATTAATTTTGAATATGAACCGAAACCGAACAAAATATCATTAAAATCATTTTATTGAATTCAATTGTATTTAACAAGTGATCGTTCATAAAACGAACAATACGAACCAATTAAGCATCGAGATTTCTTGTATAATGAGTTTTCTCAACCAAGCAGGTGAATAGTATTTACGTAAAAAGTGACTCGATCTTGTAATAGTTTATTTGTATAACAAATAAATATTTTCACACAATCATGTGCGACAAGTAAAGTGAAAAACTATCATTAGGGGTTATATGCTTGAAAACCAATAGTTACGTGTATATATGTGTGTGTGTGCTTACATACACACACACATACACACACACACACACACATATATATATATATATGATATGATATGATATGATATGTATATGTAAAGACTAATAATTTTTTATGAGATAAATAATAATCAATGTATGAGGTAAACCCTAATAGATAATTTTATGAAAACTATTTAAATCGAAAGAGTATTCAGCTCTAAGCTTAGTAAAACTCTTTAAAATTATCATATGTTTGTCTCTCATTATAGGTAACTGATAATTCTTTTATATAAATTTTCTACTTCAAGATTTCTATGATGTAAGAGGTATAAGTTTTGTATATTTGAATTGAGTTATCTGATTCTCGGTGATATTCAAGTCTCATCCAAGATTTCTATTATATGAAATCAGGATAAGAATATTATTTGAAAAGGTATAATATTTTGAATATAACTAATGTAGAATACTAAGATTTCCATGATGTGAGGTATATAAAACTAAGACAGTGAAAAATATCAAATCCTGTATATAATATAGAAAAGAAATTGTTCTTTACTCTTTTAAATTAATTGACCAAGATTTCTATCATGTGTGATCAATTAATTTTAAATAAGAATTTGATACCTACTAATTCTTAAAAACCAACAAAATTTTTAAATTCTATTTTGATAAATGTAGGGTTTAAATTAAATAGTAAAAGCTGATTTGATCAGCATAATTATTAATAATGCATTCAATTATTGAATTTATTTTTTGTAATTCAATACACTAACAAAATATTTTTTTGTTTTTTCCAGCTCTTTTAGTGGTTTATACATAATGTTGTCGTTAAACTTTTTTTTATAAAATGTTTGAATACAAACTCTTGACCAAATTTAACTTAAGGACTAGTTGCGAAATTTGAGAATAATTCTCAATTTCAAATATATTAGTTATATATTAGGGGATGAGCTATCTATGTCATTGAAGGTTGATACTCCTTAGAAGGATCAAGATGTTTTCAATAAGTGACATACCGATAATCGTAGAATATAACTCTATATGTTGGCCATGACAAATAAACAGCTTTAAAAGTGACACGAGAGTATGACATCTATATATAATACACTTAGATCCGTACAACAGTTGTATGGTGGGAAATATTGATTCTTGAAGTATGATATATACGAGACCCTATTTAATATGAAACTTAGAGAAAGAGTTTCACTCGATGATCATGTTATTAAGATGATCAATATCATTGGGCAACTGAACGTGTGAGTTAATACGATGATCCACAATCTTAAAGTGAATTTGATTCTCTAATCCCTCTCACTGAGTTTTAAAAATTTTATCACAAATTAAAATCTGAATAGAATTGAGCGTACTCTTTCTAAGTTGCTAAATGAGATTCAGGAATTTTATAAATAGAATAATATAGTAATGGGTATCAGAATGTCCATATAGTTACTATCAATAGAACTGGTAAATGACCAAAATGCGTATCTCAAGGTAAAAAAGGGCCTAAAAAGAAGAAAATTAAGAAAGTTCCCCCCCAAAAAAAGTCTAAAACAAAATCATCTAAAAGAAAATATGTTCACTGTAGGGTTGAGGGACACTAGAAGAGAAATTATTCTCAATATCTCGACAGCCTTAAAAAAGCCAAAACAGGTATGTATAGTAGTTACATAATTAAATATGAATGAAGTGTTAATTCATATATTTATTCATGGGTGATTGACTTAACTACTACTTCTCATTTTTATATGTCTTTACAGGTACTATAAAATAGTTCTGTACTATTGAGCGGGATCATCATAAAGATGGTCAAGGGAGCAACAATTGCTATCACAACCATGGAATCATGTAGGCTAAAACTATCATCTAAACACATACTGAAATTAAAAAATATTTCATATTTTACTTCTGCTATAGGAAACATTATATTTGTATCTATACTATATAATATTATAAATCCTTTTCTAGTCTTTTATATATACATAATGTTAGGAAACCGAAACCATACATGCAGCGGAAAAATAAAATTTTTTCGATTTTCTCATAGGACCCATGCGACAAACCTATTGTTTTAAAGTTATGAATCTGAATATTCATACCTTTTGAGTAATTTGATGATGAAGAGCCATAGAATGCAAACAAACTCTGTGTCTCTACGGTATCCACACAATCGGGAAGATTGAAAACGAGTACTAGCTCTTGCTTGTGTAACTCTATGTTTTTGTTTCTATCGTGATTTTCTTCCTCTTACAAAAACGAGAGGAATAAAAAACTAGGCAATCGCACACCCTACAACGCAAATAAAAGCTCTTTTTATATTGTGTTTTAGGGTTAGAGTTTAATGACATAATAAGCCCAACATTCATGTTGGGCTTGGCCTTACTATTAAGGCCTAATCCATTTAATAAAGTTTAAACCAACATCTCATGAATTTATACTTTTAATTTCCCGATCTAATTTACGACCCATTAGGTTTCTGTAACGTTGACAGTAATACTTAAATTCTAATTTTAGTAATACAAGTCATTAGCGGTGTCTAGCAACACATCATGACTACCCAAGTCACAATAATGTAAGTGGCTCAACATCACTTATATTCGTGATCAATATAACCGTGTATTTTAATCCCTTTGTCCTAAATATCTTAATTGAACACGAGACATGGAATGTGTCATCCCCATAATGTTCAATTCTTTGTTTCTTTGATATCCTGAGTATAATTATCTTACTAAATGATATCAATATC
>JAVXUL010000014.1:1591244-1608364 GCA_035590515.1 Trichilia minutiflora | reverse complement strand
ACACACTATAAATAAATAAGAAAAATAATTAATTTGTTACTAACAAAAATATAAAATTAATTTCTAACTTTCTAAAATAAATTAAATTAAATCTAATAATAATAAAATATAATATAAATAATTTAATTATGCAATAAAATAAATAAAACACACTATAAATAAATAATAAAAATAATTAATTTTAAGCTAACAAAAATATAAAATCAATTTTTAACTACTTAAAATAAATTAAATTACATCTAATAATAATGAAAAATGATACAAATAATTTAATTTAACAATAAAATAATCAAAATACACTATAAGTCAATAACAAAAATAATAAATTTTAAACTAATAAATTAAATTAAATCTAATAATAATAAAATTTTAATTTTAATTTCTTAAAACAAATTAAATTTAATTTAATACTAATTTTAATGTGCCAACAATGAGAATTTTATAACGATTATAGATTATTGAGAGTCGTAGAAACTTAAGAATTTAAGAAATAAATAGAGTTAGAACGAATGAGATTGAAAAACTATAACCCATATAATTGGATCTATAATTGGATCTGAAAGTAAACTAACTCTCATGTACAATTTACCGATCTAGTTCAGGTCTTGATTTTTGTGGATCAGATCAAATCGGTTTACGAGTCGATGCAATATGATAGACAGCACTACTTCTAATTAAGTTTAATTCTCAAAAATAATAAATTTTATATTTTTATTTAAATATAATTTACAAAAACATTAAATTTTTATTTTTAATTATGTGTTTATTAAAACTTTTCAAAGGGTGAAAGATGAAATTAATCTCAGTAATTTCAAAAGAAAGCCTATAAATGAAAATTCTTGATCACTTTACATCTATTACAGTAATGTTGAGCCAATCCCAATGGAGTTGAGGATTTCGGTAAGGACAGTGGGAGACTTTGTGTTGGGCCTACTATTAAATTCCATGAAGCTGCTAACCAACATAAGGACAACTCCTTTGGATTGGAAGTAGGGTCATGATTTTATTATTGGATTGAATGGATTGGGTACCTTAAGATTAAGATGGCGTTAGGTTAGGTGGTTACTATGAAAGAGCATAAATACACTGGTAACGGATTGCATTTCATAGTACGCCAAACCATTGATATGGGTTTGGGTCACGTCAGTTTTTAACGCATTTTTTATTAGAGATGATTTTTGTCTTCATTTCAATTTTCCACATTCATGGAGAAAGAAAGATACCCTTTTCTTTTCGGACTTAAATAATTTAACCTTTTGATTGGGAAAATGGGTTGAATTGTGTGTTCCACAACTCACAAGCAACAGATTTCAGATCTTTGGTGGGTGGGGGTTTCTTTTATCATAAACTTTTAGTAGTGGATCCAAATCCAATGGTTCAGACCACAAACAAGTCTTGAGGCTACAGATGTAAAAGACCGCAAAGATTGTGGTCAACAAAGTGAAGTGGATACCAAACGGAAACAACTTTTATCAAAAGAGGCAATCCACATGCTGCGGGAAGAAAATTTTCCAATCTTTGGCGGCAATCAGTCATATTGATATCACCAAACTCATTACACACGAAATATGCAATGCACACGCTTGAAGCAATTGAAACAACCACTCCTATGTCAGTCCAGCTTCTGTTCGCCAATTTCGACCAGACCCCACAAAACCATGATCTCACGATCCTGCATATCAAACCCCTTTTCAACAAAAAGGGTGGACCCATTTGCATTTATTTTCTGAAGTCTACCAACAAAAACAAAATGCCATACACAGGATCAGAATTGAATAAAGTGTGCATTCAGATTCAAAAGAAAAGGATATTATACAGGCATCATCATATCATATACCATTGAATTGGAAATAGAACCACTTAGAAATAGAAGGCAACGAACAAATTGTAGTTAAAACTATAACAACTTTGATTGGGGTCTACGCAAGTTGACATAAAGAGAAGAAATGAGATCCCGACTTTACAAAAAGGTGGATTCAGTACCCATCCTCCTCTTTTTCACTAGTCCGCGAAAGACAATAATGTTCAACCGCTTCGAATCTTTTGCAATGATAAACTAAAATAAAAATCAACAATGAAAAATAAGTTTGAGAACCAAAAACTAGAAACAAGACAACCTAAAGGACAGATAAAACCATTTCATAAAGCGACAGGCGATACAAACTTGCACAGACTTGATAGATCTCATGCATAGCAGTATGACCACTGCTTGTCCTCGCCAGGGGCAGAATCAACAATAGTATTGTAATCCTCCTCATTGCAGTAGTAAAACCCACCACCATTATTAATAGCAGTCAATGAACAAGAAGATGGCACAACAAGATAAGGCATGTTGTGGAAGGACTGAGCAAGGCTGCTAGCTAAAGCAGAATGATCTGCCATTCCATGGTCGTCGTCATCCGTATCACCATCAACATTACCGTGTTCCTGTCCACAATACTCCTCAGCACGATGCTTGAGGGTCTCAAACATGAGCTCGGGCTTGTGCTGCATCACCTGGAGGACATCCGCACAGGAAGGGCCAGGCATTGCCCGTGTCACAGCAAAGCTGTGTGGACCATCGCTCTGCGTTACGCATACAACGCTTGGGCCACCAAACAAGTTGTGGACCCCACCGAGGGCCTCCTCATAAGCCCCGCCCAAGAACATCCCCAAATAATACCGCCCAGGGACACCACCACCTGAAAAAACGCCCCCCAATTCATGCAAAGGCAAGCATGAGTCACCACCAATGAACTTATCAATCTTCCCATCACTATCACACGTTAAATCGGATAGAACCCCTTTCACTCCCGGTTTTTTTTCCAAACGATGAATTGGAACAATAGGAAACAGCTGATCAATACCCCAGTAATCAGGGATCGAAGTGAATACGGACAGATTCACATGATAAGTGCGGATTGGATTAGCTGAACCTATTTCCTTGGCTACAAAATCACACAACCCATCAACAGTAGCTAACTGTTCTATCCCTAAACACCCTTCTTTAAACTGTTCAATGCATCTTTGTTTCAACTGATCAGCATAAAACAAACAGGTCTCAAACTCACCTCTCACAGCAGCAGCATTTAACTTGGAATAATCCGAACGACCATCCTCAGTCAACCCATCTACTAAATACTGCAAACCCAGTTGATTCATAGCCGGGACATTCGGGCCACTAGCAGAAACAACTTCGAAAATCAAAACAGAATGATGGGACACAATAGCACGACCACTCTCGCTACAAAGCACAGGATGCTTAACATTTTTCCGGTCACAAACATAGCGAATTGCTTGAACAACAGCAGAAGCGTATTCCTCAAGGCTATACGCCACAGAAAGATCCGAGTCAGCTGATTGGGATCCATCATAATCAATACCTAACCCGCCTCCGATATCAATGACTTGCAGATTAGCACCGAGACGGACTAATTCACAATATATCTGCGCAGCTTCACCAACGCCATCACAAAGCAAAGCAGTTGTGGGGATCTGAGATCCGATATGAAAATGCAGTAGCTGAAAGCAATCAAGCATTCCAGCCTGTTCAAGTTTCTTCACGACCCGCAGAATCTGGATCGTAGTTAAACCAAATTTGCCTTTCTCACCTGAAGTAGACCCAAAATGACCCGCATGCTTGGTCCTCAATTTCGCCCTGGCACCAATAACGGGTCGAACACAGAGCTTCTTGCTTATGTCTATAACCAAATCGAGCTCCTCTTCCTGCTCAAGCACAATCACTGTGTTCAAAGCCAGCTTCCTTCCGAACAAAGCGAGAGTGATGTACTCCGCATCTTTAAAACCGTTGCAAACCAACAAAGCTTCTGGGTTTCCCTTGCACAAGCAACTCATAGCTAACAAAAGCTCCGGTTTTGACCCGGCTTCCAGACCGAACAGGAAAGGCGACCCGAATTTCACAATATCTTCCACAACGAACCGGTCTTGGTTACATTTCACGGGAAACACGCCCTGATAACGCGCCTCGTAACCTTGCGTCTGTATAGCAAAATCAAAGGCTGACTGCAGAGACTCAAGCCTGTCCTTGAGCACGTCAGGCAGGCGAACAATAAGAGGGAGCTGCAACCCGAGTCCACCAATGGATTTCGAATCCGAAGCTTTCTTCACAATCTTCAGCAAGTCAATCTCCTGGTGAGCCAGTGTGCACTGACCATAGGGACGGACGGAAATGTTGCCGGATGAGTTGACGGTGAAGTAGGGTGCACCCCAGGCATCTATTTTATAGAGAGATGCCGAGTGAGACGGCGACCAATGTGAATCGTCCACGTTGTTTCCAGTGGTGGCGGCAGCGGTTGAGGATAAGTGTGCACCGGAGATTAAACAAGATGGCGGTGCGGGAAAGGAGCCATCCCAGGGAAAGTAGTTTGCGTAGGCAGGAGGAGCGACAGCAGGGTCTACGCAACAACCGAGGGCAGGCATCCTCTTTCCCGGACGAAAAAACGACTTTTGTTAAAAAAATGATTAATAAAAGTAAAAAATCGTTGGGGTTAGTGGTGATGAATTTTCTTCAGTTTGTGAAGGTGGGGGCTTTAGAACCCGCCGAGGCCGAGGCCCCGGCTACCCCCTCAAAGGAAGGCAATAGAAGATCTATTACAGAAAAAAAGACAGCCCCGCTCTTTAACTACTTATGCGCATAAATACCCACATAAACCTTCAGAAGAGATAGACGCTACGGAGGAAAGTTTATGGACCGGAAGATGCACAGACTCCGCAGATCTGAGAATGGAAAATGATCCAACAAATAAAAATAAGATAGATGAAGAAATGAAAAGGAAGGAGAGAAAAAGAAGGTGAGTTCTGATACGAGGAGATCTGGGAAATGGTGATTGTTGAAATGGGAAGAGCGGGAGAGAAAAGGTGGGAGAGAGTTTCAGAGATTTTCCTGTAAAGTGAGGGGAAATAGGAAGCAAATCCCGAACAAATCGAACGATAAGGTAAATGCGTAAACTAGGGTTTAGTTTATCTTCAAAGAAGACGTCTGCCGAGCTGGAACTGAGCGGGATTTGCATGGGAGAAGGAGCTCCTTTATATAGGGATTTCGCGGTAAGGGGTGGGGGGATCGTGGAGGCTAGATGGGCCGTGGGCCCATGATATGTGCCGGCACAAATATCTTTATTTTATTAATTATTTATGTTTGTGGGTTTTTTTTTTATTTTTTTTTAAACTTGCCATTAGTTCAAATTAATGAAAATTTTACTTTTAAAATTAAATATAATTTTTACGAAATTCTCTATAATACATTAAAATATATTGTCACATCAGTTTTTTAATGTAACATAAAATCTAAAACCTAAAACATTTAAAATAAAAATTTTAAAAATTCAATGCAAATTTAAAATATTATATAAAATTAAAGAATTTTAACATAAATTTAAAATTTTTAAATTATAATTTAGAATATGTAACACAAAATTTAAAACATATATGAAAAAATTAAAATATTCAACATAAAATTTTGAAAACGTATGCATGTAGCTGAACATCGATCAATCTTATTAAATTTAATTTTTTTAATATATGCCATTTGATTCCTTAAATAAAAATCTTCAGTTAAATAATTTTTTTTTTTATATTCAATTTTAAGATTCCCTCAGTTTGGTGGATCGGGCACTTCTTCGTTGTCTCTCTCTCGAGATTTCTCGCCTGACGTACAACTTCGAGACCGCGAAATCGGTGATGAATCGCGATTAATTCAATGATATTTCGTTGAGGAAAGTGGCAGGAAGTTTCTTACGCTCCATGGATTTCCGTTAACCGACGTGATTCGGCCACGTATCAATAATTTGTTGCCCTAAAGCGTTGATTCGCATATTCCGTTACAGGTGGAAAATTAATTGGATTTTTCCTCAAATTAAAAATAAACAAAAATATATATATATTGCACGTGTTTTCACGTGATAAGAAATCTTTTTTTTTTCTTTTTTTTATATAAAAGAAACCCACACTTAGTTATTACTACAGCATCTAACCGAATACGGGACTAAGCACCCACCCTCAAGGGATATGTATCTGTATATCACACGGCACTCATTTTTAATAGTTAATGCGTATATAGGGACCATCTTACAGTGGTACCAAACATGGGAGAAAACCCTTGGTCTCCACCTTAACGCGTCAATCAGAATGAATCCATGATAACTCGAACTCAGGATCGCAGCGAAAGAACGCCGATCATCGCCTAAGCCCAAACCATCAAATCAACCCAATCAGGTGTGTGATAAGAAATCCGTTTGTGTGTTTCATGATCGGATGGATTTTCATCTAACTTTGGACCAAACACTTTCATCATGGTTTTTTTTTTCATCTCAGATTTAAATATTATTAATTACAAGTTTTAATTATTTATATTTAAAAATTATAAAATTTAAAGATATTATATATAAATATTTTAAAAAATATTAATTATTTTAACACTCTAATGTATAAATGTATATTTTGAATTTTTTGGATAGTATTAAACTTTACATTTTTTATATAAATTAATTTAAAATTGTTTATAATTATTACATATTTATATTTTTATTAGAGTACTAAAAATTTACCAAAATAAAAAAAAATTAATTATGTAAAATGTGTAAGGATTATGTAATATTATCACATTAATTTATACAAATAAATTTATATAAAAGAATTTGCATCTTTATTATTATTTATTAAATTTTATTTTAATTATATATATACCATATATATTTATATGAAATGAATGATCATGATTATCTTCTTATCATAACTTATTCTAAGGTGAGTTATATTATATTCCATACATGCAGATATAATATTTAATAATTAGGAGTAAATTATATTCCATTGATGTAGATGGATGTAACTTTTAATAAATATATTTTTAATTACTAGTTAATTTTTGAGTTAATTACCTTACTCATTTTAAGAAAGTTTAACAAATTCAAATTCTGTAACTTATTTCCTCGTGTATATAATGACATGGCCCATTTCTTAGGACACTTATATATATATACATACATACATACATATATATATATATATATATATATATATATATGTTAATTGAGATGTTCGGTTGTTCGGCCCAGATTACGGGTACCTTGCTTAATTTTCGAAAAAAACTAGCACAATATTTTATTATTACGATCCCCTACTTAAATTACGAACACACTCAAAGAAATCAAACTTGAAATCGTACGCTTAATTACATAGCCCCAAATTTGTCCTTCTCAATTGAACTATCCACTATTAAATATATATATATATATATATATGATAATTTTATAATTAGTAATTAACTTTTTTTCAATTATAAAATTATGTGAATTATTTTTATATAATTTTAAGGTAAATATAATCTACTAAAAAAATACACAATTCTAATTTTAAAAGAATTTTTACTAAGGAGTACCTTTAAATTATTTACTAAAATTTTTATATTTGATAAATTATAATTTTAATATATTAAAATTCATAAAAAAAATTTATTAATTATTATATTAAATACTAAAAATTATTATATATAATAAATTTAAAAAACTTCACAAGTGTTTAAGGGCACTTGTTAATAAATTTTTTGTTAAAAATATCATAATAAATATTTAAAATTTGATAATTTAAAAATATTCTAACCAATATTTTTTTCATTTTATTTTATTTTTTACGATATTTAAGAACTTGGGATAAGAAATCAAATGGAAAGAAAAGATTAAGAAAAAGGCATTGCCACCTGCAAGTTGCGAGACATTTTGTTTATCGCGAGAAAACGTCTTGCCGACAAGAGATAGTGAAATCATCAAGGCGATGGACCTCCCTCGGCTAAGCCTAAACCTTCTTTGACGCAAATTATACGAAAAAGTTAGCCTTTTACTTTGACGCGCAGCCTACACGTTGTTAAAATTTTTATTAGAATTAAAAATAATATTAGAGTTTTATTAATGTATTATTTACACTACTTATTAAAATTTTTATATTTATTATTTATAATAAAAATTTTATTAAACACTATTTTTAAGATATTGATTAAATATTTTATATTTACTATTTATAATAATTATTTTATATTTAATATAATAATTAATAAAAATCTTTTATAAATTAAAAATTTAATTTATTAAATATGATAATTTTATTAAGCATTCTAAGTCAGTAAAATTCTTATAATAATTAATAATAAATTTTAATCCAAATATTTTTATATTTAATATAGTAATTAATGACAAATTTTAATCTATTTAAAAATAAAATTTGTCAAATATAAAAAATTTTAACAATTATTTTAATTGTATCAAAGCCCATAATATTGTTTTTAAAAAGTAATATTTTTGTTATAAAATAATTATTGTACTTAAATAAATTTTAAAAAAAATTTATGTAGGAGTAAAGATGGTTGACAACTGGGCCAGGTTCATAGAAAACACATGGCCTTTCAAGAAATTAGAGGTGAACGACGCCACAGCTTGCGTATTTAACATGCATGAAATCACAGTTTTAACCTCTATCCTTTTGAACTTTTCCCCAAGCACGCTGGATTGATTCTCAAGGATCGTGGAGGGCTCTACGCTACACAGCAATATTATCCTCACAAGTCACAATGATTCATCATGCACCGGCAAAAATAAAATTTGTTGAAACATTCAAATCTGTTAAATTTGAATAATACTTTTGGTTAATTATGTAAAAGAATTCCACTCTTATTTATTAAATTTGACCATTTAAATATTACAATATTGTCATAAACATTAATTGTGGGACCGAATTTTGACCTTTGAAATGAAAAATGTAGATTATATAACCTTAACCTGCGAACGAAAACCAAGTGGACTGGACTAAATCTCCATGTGCAATAGACTATAACTTCTTTTACCCGACACCAACTTTATTTTTGATTGATTGACTTTTGTTATTATGCACGAATGCAACAAGAAACGCGGGTTTGTTTGGTCTTTGTTTACTGTTTGGTTGGTCTTCGTTTTTGTTCCGACAATTAATAGTTGAATGTTTGGCTTGTAATTATTGGCTATAACGAATCCAATAGTCTTCTTCTGGTTTACCGTTTACGATTGCACTGTTTTCGAATTTTGTATTTTTAGAATTAAAATTTAAAATATTTGCGATTTTATTCAATTTGATAATATGGTGATTTAACGATTATAATAAAATTCGAATAAATATAATTTTTATTTATTTTGTATGAGTGAAAATTATTTTATTTAAAATTTATAAGGGTATGAAATAAAAGTATTAAATTTAAAAAAAATAATTTAATATTTATTTTGAATATTATTTTTAAAAAAGTAAATCATTTCAATTCAAAATATTTGGGTATACTCACATTTACAAAATAAAATATAATAAATAAATAAAGATACGTTATTAATGTTAGCTGATATCAGAAGAGTATTTAAAATAGTCTATAATTAATCGTTAAAATCAGGATTCTATACAAATAAATAAATATGTTTTAATAACCCACATGTTTATTTTTATTAAAAGATATTATAAACAATTAAAAAATAAATATCATCACACATCACATGACTCATGAGGTCCATTTTCAAAAGAGAATGGAAAAGAAATATCAGTTGTCAGCATTTGTTATTATTAATTTCTTCAGGATTTGGTATTCACGAGCAACAATAATAAATAATTAATTAATTTTAAATAATCAGTAGAAACGACGACGTGTCTTGTTGTTGCGAAGACTGGCATTCAATCAATTATTTGCTTAATTTAACGATATTTAAAAAAATAAAAATAAATTTATCTGACGGACTCACTTTAATAAATAGTAGATGCAGTATATTCTTTAATGATATTATCAACCAATTTATGTAATTAAATTTATATAAAAAAATAAGTAATTTAGAAAAAATGCAAAAAATTTTAAATCATAAAAGAATTTCAAAATTTGAGAAGCCTAGTTACCAATTTGTTGATTGCGGTATTAAAATTATTTTTAATAAAAATATAAATTTTTTTCACCAAATAAAAAATATTGTTCACCAAATGGGAAATTGGAATCTTGGAGGGATTTTTGGTATTAAAATTATTTAATAAAAATATTTATTATTAACAGAAATTTTAATAAAGAATCTATTTATATTATAATAGATTAGAGTAGTGATAAATTTTTTATATAAATTGCAGTGGAATATTTTATGATTGTCATAGCCAACATGTAAATGAAAATTAACAAGAGTAAAAAAAATAATTAAAAAAATATATGATAATTATAAAATATTATCACGATAATTTATATAAAAAGCTTGTATTATAATAAAATAATATTTTTTATTTTTGTTATCAAAAAAATACTTTGAACAAGTGTCATTCAATGAATAAACAATAATATTATAATACAAATTTTTATATGTATTTTTTAATATAAAATTATGTGAAAAATATATAATTATTATAGTTATATGATGATATATACTATTGTTATGTTAATTTATAAAAAAATTATATAAAAAATTATATCTTTATTATTATTTGTTCATAGATCATCTTCTCACCTTCAGGAATGGTATGATGATAGAGATTTGATATGACAGTTATTTAGCGTTTGTTTTAAATTCGAATTATCAAAATTCTTTCTATTAAAAGATTTAGAGAGTCAAACGAGTTTTATCTTAACTATCTCTCTCAATGTAATGACTGCTAAATACTTATTCATAGTTAGGTAAATTATGATTTTTCAAAAAAAAAAATCATCTCCTTGTTTAATAGATTATTAGGTTGGTAGTTGCATCCAAATTATTGGACAATTTATTACACTAAAAAAATCTAACATAATTCAAAAGCCTATTTGATATATGGGTTTTAAATTCTTTTAATATTTTATTAGGCCCTTGTTTAAACAATCAATTCCATCTTATAACTAAAATATATTTCCCTTCGGTCGTGATGGAAGTTTCTAAATGATGTAAGGCTTGATGTCTTAATTTAATGCCCATTTTACATTTGTATTTGTCATTAGCACAATTACTTGACCCTTGGCCAAGAACCCCACAATCCAAAAATTTTCCAATAGAAATGAATGAACCAAATTAGCTTGTGCTAATGACCTAAAAATTTTAATCACTTGAATCAAATGTGGCAATAATCACTTAATCTTTCATTCTTAAAAGTTAAAATGCACTTCTTATAAAATTATTTAATGTTTAATGGGTTTCTACGCAAGAGTTGGAGTCTTGGAGACATAGTTTATGTTTCCTAAATTATATAAAACCGCTTTATGACAACACAAATTCAAATTGGGTTATCTCATTCTTAATGCTCGATGACCAACAATGCAACCCATACTAAATATGTCCTAAGAAGCACTTACTTCAAAAGTGCTTTTGATGCTATTGGGTGGTTGTGTGGTTCAAAAGCATGCTCAAATATGGACATGTAGGTCCACCTCAACACTTGCAGCACCAAACAAGATGAAATAAACACCAAAAAGTGTTTGAGAAATTGGAAAAACATGGGATTCTTAAAGAAGATGAAAGTTCCGTAATTCGGTATGTCATTAGCTAAATTGTAAATTAGGTCAAATGAATAATCGAACAATGTCATTTAAAAGGAAAGTCCAAGTCCCTTAACTATATACATTAAGAGAAAATTTAACAAATTGCTTAAATTTATTAAAATATCATTATTTATATAAACTCTTTCATACAAATTAACGTGATATGTTATATTATTACTATATATATATGTGTGTGTTATAAATATTTTTTAGGCTAATTTTGTGAATTAAGAACTACTTTTTTTAAATTTAAATTAGAGTTGTGCATTAATTGTCTTTACCCATTTGATAGTTTTCAATTCATATATGATTGTAGAAAGTTAATAAAACAACAAGTAACCTCTTTCAAAGATGTTTAAGAAGGGTATTATTAGCCCAATTTGCAATCTAACTAATTATTTACTCTAATAACAAGCGGGTCAAAGTTCTCTCATATTGATTGTTGTTTAATTTTTGTTAACTAATTAATCACATGATTTATTAAAATTATTTTTTAATTTAAAATTTTAAAATTGTAGCCATCTCTTCACCCCAAGCACTCCTTGAGTCTTGCAAAATTCAAGACTCTCCCATTTTATATGATGAAATTTTAGTAAATTATATTATATTATATTATTATGGCATTAAAAAATATGAAGTAAAACAAGACTATATAAATTTCTATCATGAATCAACACCTAATTAGAACACTATAGTTTCAAGATTCTCCATTACAGATGATGAGGTATAGTGTTTTAACTAGTTCATAAAATCTAAAAGACCCGTTTAATTTGCAATTCAGTTTTTTTTTTAAAATATTATGATATAATTAAAAAATTTGAGCTATATTTTTAATATTATTAACATGGGAAAATAATAAAAAAATAGAAAATTTGTTAGATTGAATACTTATTATGCCCATAAATTAAAATATTAGTAGGAATAATAGTGTTGAACTGTTGATTAATGATGACCAAACAGGTTTAGTTTCACTGCAAAAGTACAATAATCCCAAACTAAACCTTAAAAACTGCAACGAAAATTGTTGAAATTAGTATGAAAAAACAAAGGGAAAAAAAAAATCTAACACCAAAGTCCAAGAGAAACCAGTATACAGCTGATGGTACCAAGTTGCGAAACCAGAATCAGAAAACTGCACTCACTAAAATAAATTTACTGAGTAACTTGGCAGGGAGCTATTATTACTAGACATATTTCTCCGACTGGGTGGTCCGGTGGTTCAGACACGATGATCGATGTCCTTTCATTATCTGAATTCGAGTTGTCATATATTTTCTCCCATATTTAATATTACTGTACATACATTAACTACTAAACAAGACTGCCCTGTGATTTACAAACACATACTCCGGGATACACACACACAAAAAAAAAAAGTTGCAAACAATTGAAGCCATATATTCTGCTTCGATTACGTAAATATTCTGCTACAGCATCAAAAACAGTAGTAAGAATTAGCACTGAATGAAGAAATTGAAATAACAAGAGATCACGGGAAAAAGTAAATAACAATTATCAATGTCATCCAAAAGAAAAAAGCAAATCTCAAGGCCAAAAATTTTGGATATAATGCCGAAGTTGAATAGATGATAAGATAATACAAATACATGGACCAGTTTACTGAATAAAATTTCTTTCAATAGTTTGAAGTTATGGAAAATACAAAACAAACGAGGACAGCTATGCAAACTTTATTATGCTGAGAAACTCGATCCTAATTCCAGAAGCAGAGCACAGCGCAACATAAAATAACCGGGAGAGTAGCAACTTCCACAAGAAATTTTGATATTACTGCAATTGCTGTCCACTCATTACCGACCTGAGAATAATTAAAAAATCTTTCTCCCCGGAGTGACAACAAGTTATAAAAGAATACCAGGTAGCAAAACATTTCTTAGTCTGCCCTGGATTGGCCTGCCCGAGAGGACAAAATGATACCAACAATAAGGCCATAGAGTGCAAGGGCTTCAGCAAAGATGAGGATAAGGATCATTCCAACAAAGAGTTTTGGCTGTTGTGCATTAGCTCTGCAAAAAAAATACATACCATGTTATAACCCTTCTTCATGAAAAGTATAGTGTTCACCAAGATCTAAAAAAGATGTCAGAATGATTCTCATAAGCATCAACTTTACGGAAAAGAAAAATATATACAAAAATAAAATCCTCAACCACAAAATCCTTTCACTGCTTCTTCGAGCTTAATTGCCAAATTTTCCTTCCAACTAACACACTCATTCTCCATGGTAATGTTGTACAACTAAAGTATTGCATCAAAATTTTTTCTAGTTATTCTATTGACAATTGGATATTATATCACATATGCACAGTAATTTGAATATCAACATATTATATATCTAGATGTTTATATTAGCATCCTTGCAAACTGCATTTCCAACCCAACTCAAATTCTACTATGCTACAAAGTTAAAACTGAAAAGAATAACATGTTTCCTGCAAACAACATAAAACAACAAAATAACTGGTACATAGTTTAACATGCCAATGGCTTACAACCAACAATGAAAGCAGAAGTAATGATAACCAAAGCACAAAGTGAGTGATGTGTACATCACTGATAACAAACTGTTGAAATATTAATCAAATTAAGTGAAGCATGATAAAGTCTTTGTTCACCATAAATAACAAAATGGTGCTTACTAGATCAGTTGCTATTGATGTAGCATTGTGTGTCTGTGTTTTGGGGACATATGGTACTTAGCATAAAAATATGAAACAAAATTTTGGATATTAAAAATAACCAACCAAAATAAACAAGAAGCATTGATGCAGATGCTCTACAGACGTGAACACAAAAATTGTACATTAATACCTGACACCTGCATCACCAACAATTCCGATAGCCATTCCAGCAGAGAGCCCGGCAAGACCACAAGCAAGACCAGATGAGAGATGAGCATAGCCATCAAAAAGGTAATATGATTTGGCCTTAGGGTTAATCCCAGTACTAATAATGACAGCAATAATTAATCCATAGATACCCAAAACACCAGCCATAACAACTGGCACAATTGACTTCATCACCAACTCAGGCCTCATAACACCCATTGAGGCGACACCAACTCCACTCTTTGCCGTTCCATAGGCAGCTCCCATACCTGGGAAACAAATAAACTCTACAACTTGAAAACCAGAAAAGGAAACCCAAGATGTTATAGCTAAGAAAGAATATTTTATATTTTCAAATAATGTCCAATAATCTGCAGAACGCCCATTAAGAATTATAGTTACCTCAAATGATATTCAACCTGTATTCATTTTCCTCACATATATTAAGCATTTTGAAGTTACTACAAGCATACAAGTTTACTAGAGGGTAGAACACACGTTTAATGCCATAACTCATTAACATATATAACCATATCTTTGACTCTATATTTCTAAAAGTTCACCTTGTGTCTGCATAAGAGATTGGCATTTCCATCCATGTTTATACATCATATTCTAAATATTTAACAATTTATGTTTCTTTCTTTAAATGCAGTACAAAAGCCAATTACCAAGGTCAAATGGTTCTCTCAATCTCAATCTCAATCACGATTGTATTAAGTTTAGATTTAAAGATATATATTAAGATATAGAAACAATCTAATCGAAAAATCTCAACATATCTATACTAATAAAATCACAAACTACTCCTTCATCAATATCCGTTGTTACATACATCTGCCATGGTGATTTCACCCATTTCACGAGATCCACAAGAACAAAACTGTAACCAAAAATACGCTGTAATATGTTCCCAATAGAATAATAATAGCAGAAATAAAAATGGTCGACCTAAAATAGCATTAACATTAAGAAAATCAAAATAAGCGTTGCTGATATTGAGACAAAATCAAATTGATTTATTGGACTCAAAATTATAAATTAATCCATCATTTTTGCTACTAATACGGACCAAATTCATTATTTTTTAAGATAAATAATAATTTGTGAAAGTACGATCCAATTTAAACACATTAAATTCCGTTTAATTTCCAATAGAATGAACTGACACATAAATAACCCAAGATTTAATTCAATAAATTGTATATATAACGTTCTAAAGTAAAAGAAAAGGTAAATACGGTTAGGTTTTGATTACAGGAGAAGACGAGGGCGGCAGCAGCGCCGAGGAATCCGAAGAACGGTGCCGTTTCATCGCCGCTGAAAGTAGAAGACATTTTCGTAAGTGGATCGGAAACGATGTCGTTTGGATCTGACGAGCTTTATAGATCTACAAGTTTTTTTTTGGGACACAGAGTTCCAATCTCCCTGTTTTTGTTGCCTTCGTGATGGTAAAAGGGTTGGAACATAATCAGCCAGCTAAGTTTAATATTTTATAATGCCGTGTGGGTGGGGATAACCTGTTGTTCCAATAAAGCCCAAATTTCTCCGGTCCAGATATTTACCCGACGCTATCGTGGTTATATTTTTTTAATGGTTAAATATGAGCCTGAAACCGGAGTCTGGGGCTTTCCCAGAAAAATCCTAAGTTGACCTGACAAGAAGTCGCCCCTGTTTTTTTAAACTTAAATTTAAAATTTAAAGTGAGACATAAATTTCCAGCTTCATGCAATTTAAGAATTAAATATAAAATAAAAAAATTATATTTAATATTTAGCAATTATTTTTATTATTAAATTATATAAATTAATAAATATAATTTTATTTTGAAAATCAAGTTAAGAAATTAAATTTAAATAATTAAAAATTTTCAAAATAAATGCATATATGGTCTGAAGCTATTGGATGAGCATGTTGCACCTGACCTAAAGCTTTTAAAATATAATAAAAGGTTATAAAGTTTTTTCAAAAATACAACACAAACACTATGATTTCAAAAATCAAATAAAATTGAAATAAAAATATAATAATTTTAAATATATCTTTAAGAGAAGGGATTAAAACAAAAAATGTATATTTATTGAATTAAAAAAATTATTTAAAAATTTTCATTAAAAAATAATTAAATATACTATTTTCAAACAAAAATATCCTTGTATAATGGTTATATTGATGAAATTATTCTTGATTCCATTAATCTCTCGTCTCTTAATATTTTTTTATTTTTCATCTTTTTCTTTCCCATTATCTTTTTTTTACTGATCTAAAAATTTTATTTGATCACTGAAGATAAGGTTTTTTGGTTAATCTTCATAAAAGATTAATTTTTTATTTTATTTTATATATTATTTATTTTATTAACAAATATTGATTAAGAATAGATAGAGATTGTTAAATATTTTGTTTGGGTAGAAAGTGAGGTTAATATATGGAGGCCTTCCTTATGGATCCTAAACCCAAGGTGAGAAGGCTTGATCAAATCTTTTTCACTCTCCTTGAATATTGCTCTATCGCTCAATAATGTCAATATCGACTCGGAGGAGCAATCATACACCATCCTTGACTCGAGAAACCCTTATCCCCTTACTTGTAAAAATCTGCTAGTATAAAAATGAGAATGATTAGAAGGTACAGTAAGATTGGTGATCCAAGGTATCTGATTAGAAGGTACAGTAAGATCGGTGATCTAAGGTATCGCATGACCCATCGGATCTATTCATACGAAGGGGATTTTGGCGGTTCCTTTTTCTTTAACGTGACTCGACATCGGAGAATAAGAATGATGGGAT
>JAVXUL010000014.1:1580313-1591144 GCA_035590515.1 Trichilia minutiflora | reverse complement strand
ATCACTCAGTACTCGAGGATCTGCCTGACCAGTGATGACTGTTGACAGCTGTAACGTGACTTATGACAGGGACAATTAATACAGACAGAATGGATACCCAGGCAAGACACGTCAGCAATAGGCTAACGGAGCCGTTAGAGGGTAGAGAAAAGACGCAAGTGATCAGGGAGCTTTTACAACATGTCAACCGTCTTAGTAGTTGACTACACTACTAGTTAATAAAAAAGCCCTGAGCCATTTTCCCCCTGAGATGATTCGTCTCAGGCATGATTTTCTGGCGCAAGATATACGAGTCTCACACCAGAAATTGAGGGACTAGATGTTTGGGAAAAAATGTGAAGATAACACATGGGCACCCAATCAACAAGACACGTGACAGGAGGTCAGGTATAATCTTAGGGTACTCTCTTCTCAGGTGTACTCCGTCCTAGGCACGTGATTTCGTCTTCTCAGTTATCCGTCGATTTAGGGATTCCATTATTTCAGGTAAGAATTGGACACCCATCAGCAAGACACGTGGCAGGAGGCCAAACGATAATCCCACACAGTTCCTGTCTCAGGCAAATTTCGCCCCAAGAGTCCCCCTTCTGGGGGGATCCCGTGATCTCGGACAAATTTTATCGTAGGTAACTTGCATCTCAGGGGAACCACTAGCGCCTCCGGATTATCACCGCTTCAGGTACCAAGGGAAAGGGCTCATTCTTAGGAATTTTACGGTCATCAACAGTACGCCTCCGGCATCCAATAACAGAAGTTGATACAAATCGTCGCCCCAGTAATCCGATAGCTTCCCAAGGGACTCATCTCAAGCCAGGATTCCTTCCACAACTGATTCACAAAAAGCCCCTGACTAGAGTATCAATGGATATTTGACCCTCCTACTCAAAAATGGGAATGATTGATGACAACTGGCCTATTAAAAGCACCCGTCCCATCCTCTAACCATTTTCGGGTGATAGGACGGTGACAGACCTACAAAGTCTGCAGATGTGATAGTATCATTAAAGGAAATCGGCTGCACACTGCCCCGTGTTAGATATCACATCTTTTTTATTCTCTAATGCCAAGTCATATCACTATTTAGAGGAGGGGTATTATATAAACCAAGTTTCTTCAACGACAAAAGGGTTGAAAGGTTAGAATTTTGATTACTTGTGAGGTGGATCTTGGGTCCTAAAAGAACGCTTGAGCCACACTTATAGATTGAGAGAGATCTGGCAGCCTTATTACCACCGATTTTCCTTTATTATCTTCATAGGGTATTTTTTGTACACTTTCTTCCTTTTCAGGCCATTTTCTGTTTTCTTCTTGTTGTTTTCGTCGAAAACACATTCTTTTTCTTCCACCACTTTTTTTGACTTAGGCATCGGAGTTTTTTCGTTGGGAATCCCTCCCGACGTCACTCTGAGGTGTTTATTTTCTTTACAGGTTTAGGAGGTGAAGGTTTGCCGGAAATAGCCATGCTTGCAGTTATTTTTTGGTGTAGAAATCGTCATCTGATAAGCAGCCACCTTATCCTCACACCTCATCAATTAGGTCATTTTACGTTGATCGTAAAGAGGATCTAAAGACAATTCTTGTACCAACAATCTATATATATATTATTTATTTATTATGATTATTTTATAAATATGAATAAGTCAAATTTATAATAATTAATATTATTATTAATAGTAATAGTAATAATTATTAATATTATCTTTTTCTTTTAATTGAGGTTGAATAATACCATTTGATACTATAAATAATTTTTTAACATATTTTAAGATCTACCAATGGGAACATTTCATTTACTTATTCTTTATTGGCTAACAAGTAACAAAACCATGTGATTAATCTTGTTTTGCTATCCACTCGTGCAAGAGAGAAAAACAACAAATGGAATCAATTTCTCTTCTTTTCTTTTAGCTATTATTCATCCATGTGGCTAGAAAAAGTTATATATTAAATGGTTTGATTTTCTTAGCAAGAGATATATACGTTTTAAGAAGAAAATAAAAAGGGCTATTGCACTTTCTTCTTCGTTTTTTGCTATCAACTCTACAGTTATGGTAGATATGAAAACAATGGTATATGTTTTGAGCACATACTAGCAAAAGAAAGGGAAAAAAAAAAGAAGAGAAAAAGATGAAAAAAATATTTTCATAATTTTCTTATTTCCAATTGAGTGAAGAAAAATTTTCTAAAGTGTAGAATAATTTAATACTTATTTAGATATTTAAAAAATAAATAAAAACATATTATTCAAATATAAATTTCATTCACATTAAGATTTCAGGCCAAAAAGCAAATACTTCTTTACAGTGCAGTACAAATACCATAATTTTCAAATATCTTTTTTTGCACATAGTGATCATAAGTGAGAATCAACCCAACTACTTAAAATACTGAATAACTAAATTAATATGGACTAATTAGTGCATGTGCTTACAAATTTTGGGGTATCTTTACATAGTAATATTTTTCTAAAGCCAAGAGTCCGAGAGGACTAAGGCAGAAGAGAAAGTATTTTTGGTGAATATTCCAAAAATAGCCTCTTATCTCTAACTATTCATGACAAGCTATCTTATATATGAAAAATACATGCAGCAAGTTTTACAATAATATTAATAAAGGCTCTAAGTGAGGACATAATAGTATCTTTACTTTCAAAACAACAAAGGATTGAAGTCTGAAACATACAATGAACCAACTATAAATTCAACACCTCTAGGTAACTTGGCCTCCAGCATTTTAACACAATTTCTGAGAGATTTTTTCCGGATATATTTAGAAGGTTCCACAATCAATTTCTGAAGCATGGTTGCATTTTGAAGCAAGTAAAATGAAACTTCAAGATCAAACTGGCGCCCAAGAAACCCATGTAATTCAGCAACCTTGAGGTGGTGATGAGAGTATTTAGGAAACTGATTTCTTTTCTTTCCTAATCTACGTCCATGATCGTCTACCTGCAACAATGAAAAACAAGCACCATGCCGTGCACAGCTAGATAAGAAAAGACCGTCCGAACAAATGATCATAATGAAACAAAAATTTTGGCATTCAAAATCTCTACTAGATTGTACAGCTGTACGAAACCTGTTCATTCTTGGTATGTATTGCGATTCATTATAGTTACCGCAATGTTGAAATTTTTATTGCATCTCTATCATAATCTTCAAGTTCGTGCAGTAACAATTTATAAAGAGTGAAGAACGATATCAAATGAAAGGCTGCAATAAACTTATTGAAGGGGCGTTAACTTTCCAACAGATATCATCTTCTAACACAATGTTCATTGAAACTGCAGTCTTAAATAAAGCTTAGATGATATGATGACAATTATAGGCACCATATCAAACATTCAAGCACCAAGTGCAAAATATTATGATAGTAAGTGAAGATTGTCATCAAATGGAACGGTGTAGCAAACTTATTGAAGAGGCATCAACTTTTGACAGATATCATCTTCGAACATACTGTTCATCGAATTGCAATCTTAAATATAGATTAGATGATACGATGACAATTATAGGCACTGTATCAAACATTCAAGCACTGAAATGCAAAATATTATGATATTAAGTTCACTTAGCTGATGCCTTTCAAATGCACAGTAAAGAAAAGTGAGTAGCATACTCACATATTTAAATCAACAAGCTACAACTACTATAATGACCAGCTCAAATATCCCAAACTTCTCAACTTATTAGTAATATATTACAACATTTACCTGTAGTACAAGCTTTTGCAGAAAGGGACATGCATTCATTATGCCAGTCAACCCAAGGAAACTCTCACGATTAGGTGTAGTAACCCTGAGTTTCATGTTGATTAGATTGGGCAATTTGCACTGTGCAAATTGCATGTATACCTGAAAAGTAGAATGAAAATAAGACAATACACTTAAAAATTGTATTAAACACACATACACCTTAAATACTAACCCTGCTGCAGCTGTCCAACTCAAGAGTCTTCAGTTGAGGGAAGCAGCATATAATTGGTCCGATAAAATGTGTTATTCGGGCAAAGACACATCCACGAATGGATACATCAACCAGTTGGGGAACATTTTCAATAATTAACTTGATATCCCGACCATAATATTTAAATGATTCAAGACTTGGGGAAGAAATTTCAATTATTTCCAGGGAGTAGCAAGACTGAATATCTAGGTGCTTCAATTTGATTGATGCACCAACCACCTTTAAGCTTAATAGAGTTGAAGAATCAATCACACATATTCGATCAAGAAGTGGACAATTTTGCGTAAAAAACTCAAGAATCTCCCCAGTGACATTCACAGTATTAAAGTGAATGGATCTTAGTGACTTAATACTTGACAAACCATGACCATTTCTAAGGCTATCACAAAACTCTATCGGAAATGTATAATTATGCTTATACATTCCTGGCCGCAAGTCCAGCTCAAAGTTTTGAACTCTCTTAGCTATTGCAGTGTAAATCCAATTAGAAATGACACTATCATGTGACTCAGACAGATTAAAACGTATTTTAAAGTCACTTATGTTTAAACCTCTATGCAATTCTAAGACCTTATTCACCCAGCTAATGTACTTAGACCTTTCAAATTCCATAGCTCCTAATCCTCTCCAAACATTCAAAACTGACTCAGGAGCAGGAGCATCAAAATTCAGAGCACTAGTATAAGTCCACAAATTTTTCCATCTACTGGAAAGAACACTAGTCCTTGCAGCTTCCTTAAGCGTTAACCGAGAAAGAATATTAACAAGAATATCATCTGGGAGTTGACCCATCCAATCCTCCAGAATTACATCCTGCTTAGTAACAATTTGATGCAAAAATCAATGTGAAATCATTCAATTTATAAATAACAAAACAAAATCCCAAAACAACAAAATCCCATTAATAAAATTCTTAAAATTATGGAAAAATGATAACATCCCACCTCGATCAACTGCTTATCTCCTGCATCTGCAGAGGTCTGCCGTGCTCTCTTCCTCATTTACTCTGAAAATTTGCTCGTCGAACAATTCTAAACGCAAAGGCAAAAGCTAATTGAGTCGAAATCAAGAATAGACTATATTGTTTTGTGACCGACCGATGGGTCTCCCTTGTCAAACAGTTTTGAGCGTTTGGTTGAGTGGGGCTCACTATTGGATAGTTTTTCCACACATGGACAATGAGGTGAGGATTCCCGTTCCACAGAGAACAATAGCATCAGGGTCCCTAAGTAATAACCAAATTATATTTACATTATTACATTTTGATTTTGCTTATTATAACTAATTTATTTGATATATAATTAAAATAAAAAATACTAAAAGTTATTGTATTGATAGATTTAATAGAGATTATGGGATAAAAAAATACTTGAATTTATATAATAATTTATTTTTATCATATTTAATTTATAAATATCTATAACATATAAAGTTTACAAGGGTATTTATATAAAAACAATATGTTAGATTTTTTTTAAAAATATTTTTAAATTTATATTAAGACAATTAATAAAAAAATAAAATTTTATTCAAATTGATATTTCAATCAAATACAGACTTCACATTCAATCTACAAGCCAAAAATACAAATGACATCTAAGTATAAAAATAATTTATTCTTTAATAATATTAATTTTAACTCTCATTTTTAATAAATATATGATGATTTTTAATATTAACGGGTATTTCAATTATTCAATAAGAAGTTGGGGACGTATTTGATACATATAAAAAGATTATGTCCTTATTTGTAAAATAATGTAAATTAGGAACTCATATGTCATTGTTCCAATGTCAGAATCAGAAACGCATTCACACTTGGAAGGGGAACTAAGTGGTGGTTGTCATATGTAATGGGCCGAAAATAATTCCTAAGCCCAATACAAATTTATCTATCTTAATGAACAAAACTCATTTCCCAATATACCCTTTAAATCGGTAAACAAATTGGCATTGTGGTGGAATGGAGTCATTCCATTTCCTTGTATGTCAAACTCTTACTTGGCTCTCATGCCATTTAAATTGATTTGACAAAGTTTTATATGATTAAGTTCTCACTTCATTATTTATGATTATTTCATCGTACATATTTATCTTAAAATCAATATGATTAAAGATAATTTAGAAAAAAAAACATCTTGAGCTACATATCATAATTGTACGGAACGAAGGATTTTCACTAATATTTTTAATTAAAACTTTTTATTTATTAAAAAAATAACATATTTTGTATATTTAATATTTTTTATAAAATATAATTATTTTTTTTATACAGTAAAAAAAATACTTAAACTTATTATATTCAATCTGATTATCTAATTTGATATCCCATTATATCATGAGATCACAGTAAGAATTGTTATGCAGATTAAGTTGAAATTGTATCAAAATTGTGACCTATGTTAAATTAAAATCTTTTAATTATCCCAAATTCTTATAAAAATATACCTCTTAAAAATTAAATACAAAATTATTCATCATTCAACGCATCTTTTTTACCACTAAATCACATCCCTTGATATTACAATTATCTTTACTATTAGATAAAATTTACAAACAAGTTGTATCTTATCGATACAACTCATAAAAATAAGAATTTTATAAATTAATGTATTAATTGGATTCAAATATGTATAGTAATTATATTGAGTTGAGCCACGTCAATCAAGTTGAGTTAGCTGTCATATTTCATTCTTTCAAACAAATTGAATTTCCTCTTCTATATATTTTTTTCCATCGACTATTCTTCCCATTAAATAATTTTTGAACATCAAACTGTTCTTTGTAAGTGAAAGAAATGTCATCAATGGTAATTAGAACTGTAAAAGCCACCATATCTACACAGAGAGCATGTGCTATTTTAGTACTGTAGCTTCTTTAATACAATAAGTAAAAGTTACTGTGGAAATCCTTGGGTTAAAATCTCTTTTTCATCTAACTCTCCTTCTTCTACCACAAAAATGTCTATATCTGTTGAAATAATAAAACTCCACCTATTTTGGAGTATCATTTGTCTGCTTAGCAATTTCAATTGTCGCCTTTTTCAATAGGATAGATTCAACAAAGTTAACAGTCTTTCTAAAGATTATGTTCTGTCTTTGGACACCAAGCGATTCCTCAACATATATAATACTATATAGTAAACCCAAACACACGTGAGAATTCATAATTATTAAACTAGATAATGCAAAAATAATTATAACCTACAAGCATCTTATACTATGTTTAAACATATATCCAAATAATTGTAAAAAAAAGCTTGGCCGAATACACTAAGGGAAAAAACTTGGATCATTTTGTAGGTAAGGTCTAAATAAATATTTATTTAGCTTTTGGTCATTTTCTTAATATTGAGAAGATTTTAGTCTTTTGATTTAATAGTTTTATAAATAAATCTATAGATAATTTATATTATCAAAAAATTATATAATTTATAATAAATTATATTTAAATATATAATTGTTAGGATATTTTGTTGAGGTCCAGTTCAATGATTCAGGCCTATCTCGCTGCCCTTATCTAGGTCCGTCAAATGCAAATATTACTTCTGGATGGATTTCTTGATACGACGTCGTCCCGAGAAGCCGATTACATCACTCGAAAAAGTGATTAAATACCCTCGGGTATTCTATCCGAAGCGACCAGTCAGGAGGTCTCCTTCGAGTTATTTATTGGTGACTCATACTCGGGTTCGGGACCTTTAACAACATTTACCTTCGGGATCGGGGGGTCGAACCAATGTTTTATTATATAACAGTATGGACTCGCGGACACTCGGAACACACCAACCTCCACAGCGCTATCTTCTGGCGACACCGAGGCTACAACCTACTGTATAATGGTCTCCCGAGAACCAGGGGATTTCATTCTCAGGGGGACCGGAAGCCTTACTCGGAGGGACGTACACTCGGGGTCTCAGGGATGACGTGGCGAGGACAAGTATCATAATTTTTCACGCCCCTTGATTTTGCAACAGGTTACCCTGAGCACGTTAGCCATACAGTGACACATGTTCAAGGGTACGTACTCTTAGGCTTCCACTATACAGCACCCAAACATCAAAGGAGGGGGATGGGCATCCAGATTCATTCGATCATATTAAGAAAAACCCACTGTGAGACATTCTCTTAACTTTTCAGTGCATTCAGGCATCATTCTCCGGAGTAGAACATTCCATGCCATTCATACTTTTCATGCATTCTTCGTTGTCTACATGCATGCATACTTATCTCACACATCAAGTAAAACCCTCTCTGACTTAAGCATCAGAGGGTTTTCACCAGGAAATCGACTTTATCCCTGAGGTGTTCTGTGTGTTTTGCAGTCTCAAACTCAAGGACGAGAAGAGAAGACCTGCTGGTGCTCAGAGTTGAGGATGAGGCCAACTTCTTGCATCAACATTTGGCACCATCTGTGGGAAACGAACGAAAAGTCATTGAAGCACCATTTTCAGCAAAAATGGCAAACATTAGAGGTTACACAATCAGGGGACACATGACTGTACGCAGGAACACAGAGGGAGTTTCTGTGGAAGCAGCTACTGTTGCAGAGAGGGCTGAGAGCGCCTTGCATGAGATCCCGAAGCATAAGAGCCCCTGGTCAAACGCTGTTAAGATGCATGCACGTGGACTGGGCCATGTAGGAGAAACAGATGAAATAACTCAGTTGCTACAGCTGCTCCAAGACAGTGAGCAACGACATGCAGAAAAGGATAGGCAGATGTAGATATTGATCAGAGAGGTATCGGAGATGAAAAGAATGATACAGACCAATGCGCAGGAGACAAGAGTGCCGGATAAGACGGTGGAGAGTAGCTTCACTCAACTAGAGTATCTTCACCAAGTCGGTCGAATGAATTCCCTATTCGTTCGGACGAATCTGAAGCCACAAGTTCCCAAAAAGTTTTCAACGATTCGGTCGAACGAATCCTTCATTCGATCGATCGAACCCGCCAAAATTCGAATCCTCACTTTAATAGGCCCCACACGAGCCTAGGATCACACCCACAATCTCATGAAACATGAAATGAATGCAGATGTATGGACGGGAGAAGTAGAAAATGACAATTATATTCTCAGGGTGAGATACGGGTCGTTATAATCTACCCCCCTTAAAAGAATTTTGTCCCCAAAATTCAACGTACTTTAATATAGAAGATAGGAGGGTATTGTCGTAGCATCTGCAATTCAAGTTCCCATGTCACTTCCTCCATCACCTTGCATTCTTCTCAAAACTTTTACCATGAGAAATCCTTTACTTCTCAAAGTCCGCTCTTATCAATCCAATACGGCCACAGGTTACACTTTACACTTTAAATCTTCCCTCATATTGACAGATGACATATCGATGACGTGAGAAAGATCAGGTACACATTCCCTCAATATGGATACCTGGAAAAACATCATGTACCTCTGTAGTTCTGACGTTAACTCCAATCCTGTAAGCTACTAAACCAATCCGCTCAACGATTCTGAAAGACCCAATCACTTTTGGATGAAGTTTTCCCCTGATGTCGAAATCGAATCACTCCGAGTATGATTTCTGACAATCCTGAGCAGTCTTCAATCTTTCTCGAAGTTAAAATAGTCCTTTTAAACTGTACGTCCATCATGAAGGTCGACTTGGTACCCATAGCTCTTTGTAGCCTGGCCAGAATCGAGATGTGAAATGGGAATCTCGATCTAACACAATCGTCACAGTCATATCATGCAACCTTATAATCTCTGCCACATACAATCTTGCTAGCTTCTGATGTTCATCCTGGACTTCCTGACAAGTCATCCACCTAACGTCGTACTCGCTCTGACAAAACCTTAATTCACTAAATCCTGAAGCTATACCTGTAATTCTTTAAACTCAGCTGACGCTATACTACACAAAGACATTGAAATCAACTTAGCTCCAGGAATCAAGTCAATACTAAAGTTAAATTCTCTTATTATGCGATCTGGTTAAATAGAACATTCTGGGTCAGTAGTTTCAGAAACTCGCGCCAATCATGCTTGGCATCTTTTCCTCAGGAACCACTGAGTTCTAAAACAGGAGTCACACTACTTTCTCTCACCATCACGACCAAATCTAACCCCCCAGGTCCTTTGACAACAATCCGCTCAAGAGAGCAGTTCACTTATACCCAATACCTGGACAACCAGTCTACCTCAAAATCACATCAACGTCCCCTATCTCCTAATGAGTCAAATTTGCCATTAGCTCAACTTTATTCAACATTATTACACAATCTTATACACAGTTTTCTTATAACTCCTAACCTAGTGGGGCATACACATTCGATTGCTTTATCTATCCATACGTATGCAAGCTGATTTAAAGGAAATAGGTATCATACCCGTTTTGGGGCAGATTTGGATTCCACATTCTGATCTTGATTTTCGTTTTGAACAGGGACCTCTTTTTCTAATTCTGTCTTCTGCCTGTGCCCACGGCTAACCTCACGGCTGTTGTCCAAATTTCTTTTCCACTTCTTAAGATGATGGCACTCATATTTTGTCTTGGATTCACTTCTGTTTGAGAAGGTAACTTGCCTTGAGATTCCAGTTTACCCACAGATGTGGCTAATTGGCTCACTTGATTTTCCAAATTTCGAATGCTAGCTTTTGTTTCCTGTTGAAATTGCAAAGTATTATTAGCAAGTGACTTAACAATATCTTCAAGAGACATACCTGAATTTGATGAAGATGGTTGCTGGAATTGTTGTGGCCTAGGCTGAAATTGCTGAGGGTTTTGTGTCCTTGATCCATAGCTGAAGTTCGGGTGGTCTCTCCATCCGGGATTGTATGAATTTGAATATGGATCGTATCTTCTTTGTGGCTGACCTGGAAAACCTTCCATTGCATTAACTTGCTGTG
>JAVXUL010000014.1:1569537-1580213 GCA_035590515.1 Trichilia minutiflora | reverse complement strand
ATATCTTAGAGGCACACCTAACTTGGGATTGTTTTATCCCAAGGATGGTTCATTTGATCCGAAAGGATATTCGGATGTGGACTCTGGTGGTTGTAAGATTGATAGAAGAAGCACAAGTGGAGCATATCATTTCTTAGGCATTAGTTACATGAGTGAGTAAAAAGCAAAATTCAGTTGCTTTGTCTATCACCAAGGCCGAGTACATATCCGTGAGTAATTGTTATGCACAATTCTTATGGATTAAACATCAATTATTGGATTTCAGCATGAATGTAGATAGGATTCCAATCATGTGTGATAACACTAGTGCCATTAACTTAACCAAGAATCCTATGCATCACTCTCGTACCAAGCATATTGAGATACGATATCATTTTATTCGAGATTGCATACAAAAGAATGATGTTTATATTGAATATGTGAACACCGAGAATCAACTAGCAGATATTTTTACAAAACCCTTAGATGAAACTCGATTCTGCTACTTGAGAAATAATCTTGGTATGATGAGTATTGATTAAGCATGTTTTGATTTGCCTTTTAATATTTGTTGAGCTTCAATTTGATATATTTCTTGTTATACATGTTTTTGAGCATCTTTGTTTGAATGTGTTCGAGTGTCTGTTCTTCGTATCGAAATCTTTAGTTTTTGTTTCGACATATTCTCATTTTTTTTCGAAACGTACTTGATGAATTCTCTTAAACGTATCGACACGTTCGAGTTTTTCTCAAACGTGCTCGTTAATTTTTCTTTAATGTATCGATACCCCTTCCCGAGTATCGACACGTACCCTTTGTATTATTGACACGTTTAAGAGGTGCTGGATCAAATGCTAACATATCGATACCTTTCCAAAAGGTATCGACACCTTTGTAACGAACTTGTTGAGATTTGTGACTCAATGTATCGACATGTTTTAGGGTTTCTTAAAACATATTGATACCTTTGTGACGAACTTGAGGCGAAAACATCATAAAGTATCGATACCTTTTAAAACGTATCAACACGTTTACACTATTAAAGCCCAAAACTACGTCGTTTTGAGCTAAGGCTCGAATTTGAACCACCAAAATCCCCTTCGTCTTCTTTGTCTCTTTATTTTCAAAATATGTAACTGTTTCTCTCTCTCTCTAAAACTCTTTGAAACTGTCACTTTCATACTAACACTTCTCTCTCAATCCTCCATAACCTCTCAGTTTCTCTCTCACCTTACAATGCCTCCACTTATAAAAGTTCCTTCGTCTTCTGATCAACGAAAATGAAAAGCTCCAAAATCTTCAACGGCTGTCATTCTTGAAGAACCAAATCCATGGGGATTCACTTCCACCGAACAACAAGAAAGATTCTTCACCCACTTTACTACCAGAATCGTGACTCCTAGATGGGTAATTAACTTTGAACTGTTAAACAAAATGCGATTTTCTTACATACATCAAATCATATATTTTGGTTGGTTGCCGTTCTTGAGTATTACGGGGGAGTTTTACCCAGAGTTAGTACAATTGTTTTATTCCAATTTAGATATTAGAGATCCGGATAATGGTAGAAATATGGTTACGAAGTTTCGGACATGGGTTAAGTGTGTAGGTTTTATGGTGGATGAGGATTTTGTTATAGAACATTTTCACTTATTACCTGGGGGAGATCATTACATACCATCTTCTTTTAACCCTCTTGAGGCTTGTTGCATCATTTTCAAAAATCCTGAGTTACCGACTGTCTAGAATAAACCATCCAAACTACACTTGAACAAACAAATTTTACACCTCATTATGGCTCATAATTTGAATGTTCGTTTGGGCAAGTTTACGGAGATGTCTGTTGAGGATATGTGGTGGATGGAGAGGATCATCAGCCATCAGAGATCGAACCTCGCATATTGGATGATCACTAGTATTGTTCGAGGTGCCTCGCAGAAATACAACTTGCATTATGGATTTTTAATCTCAGAGTTTATTCAGAAGATAACTCCAAATGTATTAGTTGGGGTAGATAGCAAGAAGCCTCTACCGTCTAGTATGCTCAGCGAGACTACTCTCAGGAAGATGGGCTATGAGTAGTAGGCCCCGGGTGTTTGGATGCCAAAGCAGGTTGGTGGTCCCCCTATTCAGGTAGATGATGTTGGGATAGAGGGTGATCTTCCTTTAGGGTTTGGAGTAGTGCAGCAGCAGCCTGAGCAGCATTTTGAGCAATAGCCACAGCAGCAGCAGGGGCCTCCACCTCCTGGTTCTCCTCCAGAATAATAGCCCTAGGCTATACCTGTTCCTCTTTCTTCTTCCGCAAGTCCTTCTCAGCTTAGTGCCTCAATGCCTTTAGCTCTTCCTGCAGTCGCTTTAGAGTACAAGATTGATCGACTCCTTGATAATTTTACCACTATAAAGTTAATCGTTATGACGGCTGTAGAGAAGCTTGACACACGCATGAATGAGGCTTTTCAGGTCATGCACACATTGGGGAAGATGATTGAGAAAGTAAAAAATGATCTCTTTGTTCATGATGTAGCTACGCAAGCGTCTTTAGAGGAAGTTCAGGACTGGTTGGTTGGTGAGCTTGCTCAATTACGACATTCAGTTGCGACTATTCCAAGCTCTTACCATGGCTATCGTCCTCCTTCTGTAGGTCATCAGCCACCTCTTTACCCATATTTTAGACCATTTTATCCTGTAGAACCTCCTACTCGTCCTACGTCTTCAGTATCACGTCCTCCTCCTACGGATCCACGTCCTCATTTCGAGACTGACTCAGCATCTAGACCTGCTGATGTTGATTCTGACTAGGATATTTTTCTGATGATTCTTTGTGTTCTTATTCTCTTTCGTATGATTATGCTTTTTTTTATATTTTTTGATGATATTGGTTTATGGATGATATATTTGTTTTCGTGGCTATTTGCTTGTTTGATTTCAGATGCTTACGTCATTACCTTTATTATTATATACAAGCTACTTGTCTCAATTATACATCTAAAAGAGAAAATAAAATTGCTACCCTTCTTTGCTTGTTGACAAAAAGGGGGAGAATGACTTGATATGCATATATTTTGTCATAATCAAAAAAGGGGGAGATTGATAACTCCAATATATTTTTTGATGAGTATATTATAAGGAGATTGTGATGATATATTGAATATTGATTGTTAATAATATATATGTCATATGGTTGTGTTTTTGATGATGCCAAACTTATAACAAAGTTGAATTGCATGAGAATAATGTTTATAAAAACTTACGAGGACAAATATAATTCACTTGCTCTTTGGAAAAGGAAACTTTTGTTTTCGTAAGAAAAATTTGAAGCCAAAGTGTCAAGAAAGCTCATCAAGACTCAAATGTATCGATACGTTACTTAAACTTATTGACACGTTTAAGCTATAGTTCAAAAATCAGAGCTCGAATTTTGGAACCCTACTTGAATTCTATTGATACCCTTATTCTACACTCAAACGTATTGGAACCTCTGTATAACGTATTGATACGTTGACGACGAAGACGTGCTCGTTTGCGTGAAAAGGTTTCGGTACCATATCAAATTTCTCAAAGGTTTTTATAACCTAGACAAAACGTATCGATACCCTTAGTGGATCTTCAAACGTATCGATACCCTGGGCTTGGATCAAACACCTTTATGACGAACATCATTTTGTTCACGTCAAATTATTTTGATACGTTGGATAACGTATCGATACCTTTAAGCCCAGAAACTCAAACGTATCGATACCCTGAGAAATGTATCGATACCTTCACAAAAATCAAGTCTATAACGGCTAGTTCAGAGACATTCAATGCCGCTATTAATTCAAGAAAAAAGAGCCGTTGTGAAAAAATAATTGCAGATATATAAATAACAAATTTTGAAGACAAAAGTGTGATTGAAGAGCATTAAATAATAATTTATCAAAGTAAGAAAACATCCTTCTACAATATATTTTATTCTCTCTGATTCATTCTCTGTATTTAAATTTCTAGTTAGCGAAATTTGTTCATATTGAATATTCACTCTTTTAGAGAGTTGTTAAAATTAATTCCTGTGAATTAATTATAGGTTTCTCTTCACCTATGATAAGAAGAACTGCTGTATTGGGTTACTCTTCACCCGTTCAAAAGAAGGTCGATTTTGTGAGGTTACCCTTCACCCGTGAAAGAAGGAGTTGTCTTAGGTTTCACTTGACCCGTAAAACAAGTTGTTAGTGATCCTCGGTGTGAGTAGATTTAACCAAGAAGAGTAGACGTAGACGGATTGTCGAACCACTATAAAAATTGGGTGTTGAATCTCTGTGTTTTATTTTCCTCTTCACATTCATTGTACGAGCATTCTTGTTTTCGTTCCTAAAATTTTTAATCTCTAATTCATCCCCCTCTTAGAGTTTGCCAATTAGGACTTCAAGGTGTATCAGGATTTTCTGGGAGATAAATACCCGAGAGATGTGTCGAGATCCCTGAGAGATTTTGGGGACTCCACGTGTTTATCCAGGAGGCTTCCTCGTATTTTGTCAATTTTTCCTCAAACAGAACCATTGAAAGCAATTAATAAGAAGTATAAATTTATGCATTTCTAAAAAAAAAAATGAAGAATAAAATGAGAAACAAATAAGGATTACATAGCAAAACATCGTATCATTAAAATTATTCTCATGTACAAACGCTTTCATATTTTATTTTTTAGAGTAAGAAATATTTAAAAATTATTTTAAATTAATTATAAATCTACTTATTGAGAGAGTTTATTTTTAATTTCTTATCTGTGTCTTTGGATTACTCTTCATCCAATACAAAGAAAAATTCATTCAAATTTTTTTTATCCATAAAAATAAGATTATAATGATTTGTATAAGATTACTCTTAATCCGAATTAAACTAAGAGAGAGTTTATTTGGTTGTATTTTTTTTTTCAACTTAAAAGTTCATAAGAAGTTCTTGTGTAAAATAAGAGCTTAAAATTTTAAGATAAAACTATTTGATAAATATTTTATAATTTTTTTATTATTAGGGTTTTAGAAGATAAAAGAAAAGAAAGTAGAGAAATAAATGGATCATTGATATATTTTTTAGTGAAAATATAAATTTTTTAAAAGGATAAAAGTGATCTAAAAAAGTTATAATATCCTAAAATATTAAGGTCTAAAAAAAATAAAAGCTATTTTTTATAATTTTTTTAAAAACTTATTTATTTATATGTACACATATTAAAAAAATTATTTATTTTTTTAAATTTATAAAAATTAATACTTGATTGAGTTAAGAAAAAAATAAGTTAAAAAAAAACTATATCACATAAATACTTAATGATTTTTTGTTATATATGAAGAACAAGTGAAAAGAGTGATCATAAATTTTATAGTCCAATTATTATAAAAATTATGAGTCATTCATTCTTTTTCTCTCTCTATATATCTATCTGTCTATCTATCTATCTATAGCTATTTGCATATCACTGTTTATGTAATTAGAGCATGGTTTATTCAACGTATTAATCTGTTAATAAAGTCAATCAATTTATAATAAATTAATTGGTTAATAAATTTATATTTCATTCGATTCACCGCTCTCTTTGGTAACTCCGTACGAAACTTCAAAAGTTAACACACACAAAAAAATTATTTGGCCGAATACGATAAGGGACGGCAAGAAGTGTTACGGGCTTTAAGCAGAAAAGGGTTTTTATTAAGCTTTAAAATTTATAATAAATAAAATATTAAGTCATTAAAATTTATTCTTTTATCAATTGCTGTGCAAAATTATTAATAAAATTTTTTTACCAAAATTTTGTTATTTACTAATTAAGTAATAAAGCAAAATTATCTGTTTAATTCTTTTTTAAATATTATAAAATTTAAATAAAATTTTATTAACCAAGATTTTGAAGAATATATGTAAATTTTTTTGTATGATAATCCTTATCCTTTATCGCATATATTTATTTAAAAATAATTTTTTTATATAAAAAATTAAGTATAAAAGTAAATTATTTAATCTTACTTAAGTAATAATCTAAAATAATATAAATAAATTATTTATTTTTTACATAAAAATCTGAAAAATAATATTTAAGATTTTTTAAAAGGTAATGTTTGAGATAAATTTAAAATTAAAATCAAATTTAATGATACTTAATCATTTTTAAAAAATTCAATTATGAATTTTATAATTATTTTTAAAATGCGTTAATTTATATCATTATTTATTAATATATAATAAATTTATTAATAATACTAAAATAAAAAGGATGAGATTAGGCTATCACGAGTTTGATTTTGAAAATTCTGTCTATCGGACGGTTACAAGTGTTTGACTTTAGCTTCTTTATCAGTTAGAAAAAGGCTGCAACTTGAAACAGAAACAAAAACAAGTGTCGTAAGCATTTTGTTTGTGTCATCAAGATTCAAGAAAAATCAAATAAAGATAGAACGACGGCAGCCAGACAACTAACCCTCCATAAAACTCCATTAGTAGAGACTAGAAAGAGGTGTTGAAGTTGTAGAGACGTTGCAATGGCGATAACCCTCAACAATGGATTCAAGATTCCAATAATCGGTCTGGGTGTTTGGCGCATGGAAGAAAAAGAGATCAGAGATCTCATCATCAACGCCATCAAGATTGGATATCGACATTTTGACTGTGCTGGTACACTTTTCTAATTTCATTTCGTGGGTTTAGATTTTGTGTATGATTATGTTGTTAGCACTGGGAGTTCTGTCTGCTTAATAACTTATTGCCTCGTGAGTTCAACTGTTTACTTCTTGGTACTCAAGACCAATGGATTTCGCATTTATGTTAATTTGGCATGAAATTTCAGATCCTATTTTTATCATTGTACCAAACTTGTTGCTGCAAGGGGGTACTTGAGTTTTCATGATAAGAAGAAATCAAGGAACATTTTCATGGGTTGGAAATTTATTTCCACTTGATGTTTTCTTACTTCTCTGTGTTGTTTGGCTATATTTCCAAGTAGTACTTGTCCATGGGTTTTGTAAGTTTAATGTCTAATAAGTTGGTGCTGTTTGCAGCCGATTACAGGAATGAAGCGGAGGTTGGGGAGGCATTTGCAGAAGCATTTAAGACTGGGCTTGTCAAGAGGGAGGATCTTTTCATTACCACTAAGGCTAGTTTAATGCCAAATCTTACATATTTTCTTTGGTGAGCTGTCCCTTAGGAATCCAACATTGCAAACAATGAAACTTTTTTTTCTCATTGGATTTCATCCTCGTTGCAGCTTTGGAATTCAGACCATGGGCATGTTGTTGAGGCCTGTAAAGATAGTTTAAAGAAGCTTCAACTTGATTATCTAGATCTCTACCTTGTGCACTTTCCTGTGGCTACAAAACACACGGGTATTCATGCCTATCTTTTTTCGTCTTTAACACGAGCAGTGTATCCATGTATTTGAGTGGTAATGATTGTATGTCATCTGTGCTGGCAATATACAATAGCTTGATAGCCTGAATGATTAGAAGTTACGAGGGTTAAAGTATGAGATGGCTATGAAGCCAAGATAATATGTTCACAAGGGAACCAATATCTACTATGCTTCTTTATTGGTCCAATCACTTAAAATGAGTGGTTGGGATTCATCATTTAGATCATTTCAATATTAGTGGGGAGCGTGGTTAAATTTGCTGTAGGATTTTTGCAGGAGGCAAATAGTACCTTGTTAAGGATAAGTTGAGTGTATGCCTCTGCATACTGTTGTTAACTAATAGTAGATGGACAATATGTGAAATGAAACGTATTGGTGAAATGGGACATACAGTCTTTGCCATGCATTGCTTTTCTGTAATGTACATTGGCATTCCTTTGCTGCATTTTGTAAAATTATTGATTTTTTTTTACTGACTTCTTCAGTCTTTAAAATCGATTTGCAATCCACTTATCCTTTATGGTGAGTCGGCTCTTTGAACATTTATTTGTATCGTACATATGTGCAGGAATTGGTACAACTGACAGTGCATTAGATGCTGATGGTGTGCTAGAGATAGACACAACTATATCACTCGAGACCACCTGGCATAAAATGGAAGATCTGGTTTCCATGGGTTTAGTTCGCAGCATTGGTATCAGGTGTGTTCGCATTTTTTATTTCAGTGTGAACCTTCCGGTCTGTCCTATAATTTTTTATGCTGAATGTGTACAAGTTACTCTGACATTTCTACTTTGTCAAAAGTTCATTTTGATCATATCGTGGCAGAGAAACTACATATGAAATAATTGCAATCTTTATTTTGGAAGAGAAATTTTACAATTTTATATCCAATGATGAAGATTGATCCTTCATACAGATTCTGAGCATGTGATGCAGAAAAGGGACGTTGTGCAAATAGTATAGTGTAGTATTTTTGCCATACCAAAAGTTCACTTAACCAGATGTCTATATCATAGCATAGATCACAATCTTTGGGATGCTATATCATGGCATGTGGGTGTTGGCATTTATGTGTGTTGAAAAGTTGTCAATGATTTTTTGTAGATTGAACGTCACTTATTTTCGGTATATGTTTATTGCTGTTTTCCTCAAACTGTCATTTCCTCTTGCTGCAATTGTTGGAAACACATGCTTTTGAACGTAGTCAATGATAAGTAGATGAAATACATTCTTTTGATAGAATTCAGCAAGCCTCGATCATGAGTGTTACTTTATGTATGAATTTACGAGTAAAAATAGTATGAAAGAATAGGTATCATATATTTGTTCTCCATTTCGTCCAAATAAAATTATGGTCTACAAACCTTTTACATCTGAATGTATTGCCTTTGATGACTAATGTTGAAAGTGAACTTAACTAGCTTCTTATTCTAAACATAAACCTTAAGCAGCACGGGTATGTCAGCTAGTCAGTCTGATGTCTGATAGGTTGTAGCGAACAGAGTACAAAGTGATTGTTTTTGAAAGCCCATTCACCTTTATATGTTCCGGCTGAATATAATATAATATGTGCAACAAGTGATGGAAGTAGCTTTATCTCTTTTGTTCTGATATAATGGCTAGAGTTTTCATTTCTTTGAAACTTGTAGTGGTCATCTGATGAAAAATTGTTTGCAGCAACTATGACATCTTTCTAACAAGAGATTGCTTAGCTTACTCCAAAGTGAAGCCTGTTGTGAATCAGATTGAAACTCACCCATACTTCCAGCGCGATTCTCTTGTCAAGTTCTGTCAGAAGCATGGTATCTGTGTTACAGCCCACACCCCTCTAGGAGGTGCTGTGGCAAACACTGAATGGTTTGGAACCGTGTCATGTTTGGATGATCCCGTTCTCAAAGTGAGTAAATACTCCTCCCTTGTTACATGGATCAATTGAAGTTCATGTTATAAACGTATACAAATTTCCTCAATTGTGTTTATTAGCCAAAATTCTTCATCCGAAGCTTCTTGTGTCAGGGACTGGCCGAGAAATACAAGAAGACCGTGGCCCAAATTGTTCTCAGGTGGAGCATCCAACGAAACACAGTTGTCATCCCGAAGTCATCGAAGCTTGGGAGACTGCAAGAGAATTTTCAAGTTTTTGACTTTGAGCTGAGCAAAGAAGACGTGGACATGATTAAGAGCATGGACAGGAAATATCGGACCAACCAACCAGCCAAGTTTTGGGGTGTAGATCTGTATGCTTAATTATGCTCATTATTTTGTGTTAAGAATGTTATTGTGCCTCTATGCTAATAATAAAGAGCAGCGAAATGTCATTGATGTGTACTGGTATGAACCTACATGACACTGGCTTTATTTGATGATATATTAAGAATTCATGATGTCATTGATGAACAAGCTGATGGTAATATTACATTGGGTGCACAAGTAAATGTTACAAGAAGCACTAATAAACAAATGGAATAATAGCAAATCGGTTACTTAGGTAATTGTCCAGTTTGCGATGATACCACATCTGGGTTTAAGCTGCTGCAAATATCAGATTTGCCACCTGCCATCACCCCATTCAAGAACTTCAATTCTTGGAAGAATTATTAGCCGGTTACCGAAATGCTTCTTGCTAAAACTTACAATACCATACCACAAATGCAAAAATTAACCATATGGTGAGATCTGCCCCTCGACTAGTAACCAATCTCCAAGAGGAGTTACATATTTGTCAAACTGTTCTGCAGGTTGCCGAGCCCTGACAAAGAGATCGTATGTAAAACAAAATTATATAATAATATACAGGCATCATCAGTATTCAGTAACCACAAATGAAAAATGGTGGTTGAACAAATATGGCCGTGATACACAATGGAAATTGTCGTTCTATTTCCTCACTATAACATTTCAAATAAATTAACTTGGACTTCATGCCTAGAATCTACACCAATTTTCTGTTTCTCCAAACACTAGCCTCTGTGCTGGGAAGTATCAATGACAACAAGGGATACGGCTCTAGAGCTAATTTTGATTTGAAAAAACTTCAAGAAGTAAGCTATGGTGATGCTATAGAGAGACTAAAAGATAAATAAATGTGATTTCACTTTCAGTCTTTTTACGTCCAAATAATTGAAGCACCTCACATTCAAACAACGTCTGATAAATGTTTAGGAGTTTCCAAAAGATTAACAAAAAAGAAAGAAAGAAAGAAAGAAAGAAAGAAAAAAGAGTTCTCTGGAAGCATAAAGCCATCAACTATCAACTCTGATAGTAAAATAAAAAAAGAAAAATGTATCATCAAAAGTAGAAAGATTTGTCCAAGATGTAT
>JAVXUL010000014.1:1553766-1569437 GCA_035590515.1 Trichilia minutiflora | reverse complement strand
GGTTCCAAAATTCTGGAACCGGACCGGACCATTTATATGGGCTCGAAATCGGCCCGGACCGTGTCAATAGTGGTCCGGGCCGATTCGGGCTAGATTTTTGACGGGCTGGGCCGATCCGATTCTCGGGCCAACCCGGCCCGTTAGACACCCCTACTAAGCCTGTAAGGTGTCAATACCTTCCTCAACATATTGATACGTTTTATCGCAAACCGACTTCATCTCCGTCACAAATGTGTCGATACCTTTATCAGGGTATCGATACGTTTGGCACTGTTACAAAACATAATGCTTACAATATATCGATACGTTTGGCCCATTACTGTTTATCATGCTTTCAATGTATCGATATGTTTGACTCTCAACTCTGAAAGGTGTCGATACCCTTCTCCAAAGGTATCGACACATTTGGCCTCACCCCCAACGTATCGATACCTTTGCTTTTGGTCCTCCTTCCAAGGATTGTTACTTGAAATGGCCATAACTTTTAGCTCGGATATCATCACAGAACCCATAATATATCAATGGAAAGTTCTCTCCAATCTCTACAAAAAAGATGAATTTTTTTTTTCAATTGGAGATGATTTTGGGGACAAAAATCCAGTTCTTTCTTATAGATTTATATTCTATACCACACATCTTTTTCTAAAATGAATTTAAGTTATCATAGCTTCTCGTGTATGATCTAAACACTACTACATGTACGAAAACTCATGAGGGTTTTATAATAATGTCTATAACTCTAAGAGACATGTTTCACAGTATCTATATATTTGACCTATATATCAATATATTTTCCCAAAACAATTGGTTTGAGTATTGATACAATTATGAAATATATCGATACATGATAAATATCATTCAAATCCTTTAGAAAATATTGATTTAATCCTAAAAAAATATCATTTAAGTTTTTAGTATATTTTAGATGTTGTTTTTTCCTTTATCTAGAATCCGATTTCACTTCTATTCTTTTTATATAATTGTATTGCTGTTTTTTTTTAGTAAAAATAATTTATGTGTCAAAAATTCATCCCAATCAAAAAAAATTTAACTTAAAAATTCATGTGCACAAATAATACCTTAAAAAATTTTGTTTAACTTATCCAATTTTGATCAAATCAACTCCAATCACTCACAAAACATTAATAAAAAAATTAATAACTTGATTATTAGTACTCAAACATTTATTTTCTAAAATGACAAAAATATCAAGTATATGCAAAAATGATTAAAATGTAATAAAAATATAAATATTATAAATATTTAATAATTTTATTAACTATTTATTAATCATATTTTTAAGAGTTAATTTTCATCGATTTGTTGACAAATCTCTCTTTACGTACGGCATTTAGAATTGGTTTCGAGCTTAATCATTTCATTTAAAAAATAAATTAAGAAATACTGAAACAGTAGCTGATGCAATGAAATAATTATAGTAAACAAGAGATTTTCCTTGTCGACGTGGGAAAATGCTTTCAATAATTGAGGCTTTGATTGCCGAATTGGGTTTAATGACGCAATTACTAAATAAGAAAAGAATAATTGATTTAGTTATTGCATAGTCAATTCCAATCATATAGAATGAGAGTGAGAAAATCCGTACAGGTGGATTGGAAATTTGAACTTAGAACATTTGATAGATACAAATATTCATGGGATTATTATTGTATTTTAATTCTCAATTTTATAAATATATATAATTACTGATTTTATTTATTATTATTATTTTTAATCTCAATCCCAAACTTGGCTTTGATTCTTCTCTTTATTGCTTTCTTATGATGTTTGTATTCCTTGATTCTATCAATTAACATGCTCTCTCAGAGTTTATAGGCTAAATTTGGTACAAATATACTAAGAAGCCGAATGATGAATTGCCTTTCGGCTACGATCTTCCCATAAAATGGTAATCAATTTCAATGTATTTAGTACGAGTGTGGGTAAAAATAGAGATAACGCAGAGTAAAGCATTGGTGGCTAATTAAGAACGAAGCAAGTAAGTGACTTATTTAAGCTTTGCCCTTGTTAATTCCAAGGCCGCGGCCCCCTAGATAGACTTAGTCTCAATATTTGACCAAGCTATTATTAGCCACTTAATTTTTAGTGGACCAAAAAATTGAATTAGATCGAAGAAGGAAAAAACACACACCAAAAAACAGTTTTAGAGCGCAACCGTCCCAATCCCAGTTTGCGCTGAATATAGACCAGGAATTAGATGTAAAAACAATCGTATCATATAATTGAAAGTGCCGAGAACATACTAAGTATTTGTTTAACAAGATGATAATGCAAATTAGATTGGTATTGTTATTAAAAATTATTTTTTTTAAATAAAGTTAAAATATTAAATATTAATTAAAATACGAATCAATTTTATTAAAAGATACTAAATACTTCTTTACAATCAGATGCTTCGATAAAAATTTGAGTCCAAATAAAATATAATAGTAATATGTATATGATAAGATACGAGAGTGATAAGATAATAAAGATTTAATATAATGATTGTCTAACGTTTATTTTGAATTTATTTTAAATTTGAATCATCAGAATTCTCTTTATTAAAATGTTTATAATATCAAATTGTAAATTTTATCTAAATAATAATTATTTAATATTTATCCCTCCTATAAGTAGATTAAGATTTCTAGTAAATTTAATATAAATATGCATATGATACCATAAATGTAAAGAGAGTTACGCTTGTGTGAATATTGGAATGGTGAGGTGGTATTGGAATGGCCCATTTATTATTCAAGGGCAAGTTCGACGATTGCGAGATGTCTTTGATTAGGTCTTTTGAACGTGAACTTGGCTTTTTAAGACATTCCAGAATGCTCTTACTTTTGAGTTGGGTCCTATAAACTTTTTTCTTTCTTTATAAAATCTTTTACACCCAATAATATTTATTTCCTTTTGCTCTGCAACTAAATATAATCATCCTGTTATGGCTAATGGTTGACATTCTCATGACTGGATAAAAGTTAAAATCCAGATCAGACCTGGAAAGTCCTAAAATTTTTTGTGTATAGATTATCGTATGCTGACTATGTAAAATAATGGCATTACAAATGTAGATTTGTCACTACCATATTTAAAACTGTTTATGTATCATCAGATTTCCTGTAATAAATTGAGCAAACCTTCAGAAAAAAGAAAAAGATCAATGGGCTCATAGTGTTCACAAAATATAAAAATCAAAGATCCAATATCATAATGTTGAAAAAAAATTGAAAATTTAAGGGGAGCAAACGTGCTAATCATGATTGCTTAGAGCTTGGCTTGGACAAGCAACGGCATGCTACGTTGCAAGTCCTTGGAGCAAATACAACATGAAAACAGTCCCTAGGGGAGAGAATATTTGATAATTTCATCAATAATCCATCCCATACCACATCTACAACATATACCAGTGTTGCTGATTTTTCTTTTGTACATATTCAAGAAAGTTGGCAGTTCAGAAAAACAATTTTATTTTTGGTGCAGTAGCCACGGACAAGAAGTGCTTACTGCTATAAAAAAAAAAAAAGCGCTAAGCTAAGCTATTATGTTAATAACTTATGAAGGCATAGATCAACAAGTTTATGGTGATATTAAATTTTGGTATGCGAGTAAATGTTGTATAACAAGATCTAATAAATGTAAGGAATAATAGCAAATCGGTTACTTGGGTAATTGTCAAATTTACGATGATACCACCTCTGAGTTTCAGCTGCTGCAAATACCAGATTTGCCACCTGCCATCACCCAATTCAAGAACTTTAATTCTTGGAAGAATAATCGGAGTTAATGGCAAAAGCATTTTTACAAAAGCTTACAATACCATACCACAAATGCAAAAAGCAGCCATACGGTGAGATCTGCCCCTCCACTAGCAACCAACAGACCACCATAGATAATCTGCATCATATACAGACATAAATTTAGACCGTGGAATTGCTAGCCCTTAGCATCAATATAAGAACATTTTTGAGTGTGAGAGAGAGGCATAGAGATTACGATCTCAGCCAGATAGTGAGGAGATGAAACAATCTCAAACCAATCTCCATGAGGAATTACATACTCGTCAACCTGTTCTGCACGTTCCCGCAGAGAGCCCTGACAAAGAGAGAATATATCAAACAACATTACAGAATAACATACAGGCAGTCATCAATAGTCATAAAAACATGGTAGCTGAACAGATATGGTTGTGACACACCATGGAAATAAACTGTCATTCTAATTCCATATAATAATAATTTAAATAGTCAGTTAGATTTCATGATGCAGCGGAAACGAGTTTAAAAAGAGAGATCGACCAAGTAATCAAATCCAAATTTGAAATCCACCAGGTGAAGTTATGAAAACCCTAGAATTTAGAAAAAACTTTTATTATTCAAATAAAAGTTCTCTAAAAACAAAAATCCTAAACCCTAAGAGTAAAACCCCTTTTATACTAATAAATTAGGGCTTAGCATAATTCCCTCTTATAAAGCACATAACTTTTGTGTTCTTGAAATCATCCCGATAATATATGTAGTTATCTAAGACATTGAAGGTTTGTAATACTCCCATCAAGTTCGACAAGTCTACACCATACGCATCATTGTTGATCTTTTTGTGATTTTAAATGGTCTAAATTTCCTCTGTTGGAGTTTGTTGTACTGAACTATTGGGATTCGCTCCCTACGGAGGAATACCATGACTTCATACCCTATCTTAAAAATCTTCTTTCATCGATACTTGTCCATTTGAGCTTTGTATTTGGCATTAGAGGCTTCAAGTCACTATCGCACCTCTGCTTGCGTGGTTTGCACCTAATTCGACAAGTTCTGAACCACTACGCTCTTCATGGATGTATTGGGTAGAGATCGAAGGTCTAGGGTATGGTTGGGCATCTTTCGATACACTATATCAAACAGTGCTCATCCGATAGATATATGAGTGCGCTATTATATGCGAACTCAACTTACGCTAACACTACATCCTACTACCTTGGTTGGTCCCAACATATAGTTGTGAAGATATTTCCAACAGTCTTGTTAACGTCCGAATTTTGAGCACAACCATATTCTCCAGTGCTATTACCCTAAAGTTGTCATCCATTCTAACTAATTCCACGCTCACTTGATCAAAACAACCCAAACGAGCAATATTTGTACCTTTAAATCCATCAACCCTTGCAAAAACACAATACTTATCGATACTCTTGGACTTCCATTAGCAGTATATCTAAACCCCCCTAAATTACTCAATTGAGCTCCACATCAATGGTAATTGTCCCACTCAAACTAAAGTTAACGATTGATGATGATTGATCAAACTTCAGGTACACTAATTCTTTGCAAATGATCTCAACTAGCATGTCCGCAACTCTAAGGTTATTCCAACGAATTTCAACTAAATCCCAATGTATGCTATTATGAATACTTGTCTTATTAATTCACTTCATCCAAACCAATATCTACAAGTAGATAAGAAAAAAAGTATTTACCTCACTGTCTTGTGTTGGTCTACATGAACCTATGACTTGTTTTCAAGCAAGCCTACGCTCCATGGAATCTTCAATGCATGAACGACCTAATCAAGTAAATTTGTATCCATGACCTCTTCACCTAAGTGATACAATTGATCCACTATCCAAGGTGGATCAAACCCATCAATCTAAGGCAATGACAATTTATATTCCAAAATTACATTCCAATGATAACTAATATCGTGCATTATAAGAATGGAAAACTTGTTGGCTCTTTAGGTAGGATATTTGAAATTTATCCAGAATAGTATTAGTCTCATCCACGACTTTAATATCCCCTTTTCACCAATACATGATCCTGGACATCTCTCTAATATTCTTTTTCGATCCTCGGCAAGTGTGAGATGCTTTAATATCGACATTCATCTTGGAGTCTTTTTGCAAATTGTGTGCTTCAACCTGACTTTCTCTATTTTCCTTGATCTATGGTTAAGGATAATTGAATATTTATGCTTATGGTCCTAACGCACATTTTTGGCCATCGTTGACTAATCGTATATATACTGCTGCTTGCAATTCACTCATGCCATGATCTTCCAAGCAACAAACCATGTATATCCAGATTATCAAAAATATGACAATAAATCTCATCTACATAGTTCTCAATTGAAAACCTCATAGAACATATTTCCTCACAAATAATAATTCTGTCATAAAGATCTGTATGCTTTGGGACAAGCAAACCCTCATAAACTATACTTCTATTGATACAATTCCATTCTCTATCATCAGTCATATATTTTACAACGTATACCATTAATCCTACCTCCAACTTTAAAAAGATAATTCTGCTGATACTCACCGAACCTTCTTGCCAGAGTAGCCTCTTTAAACGATCGATTACAGCCTAAGATACCATACTCTACTGTCGATGCTGTAGATTTTACTCTGGTTCCTCGTCAAAATAGCGGTATGTCCTAAAGACGACGAGCTTCTTGTATCCCTTTGAGATAACCTGGGATAACTTGGATAGTGATCTGTTAGCCACGAGATATGCATCTCTTCATCCACGTGATTGGGATGGTTGTTTCTACCACCGTTGTTACTGGTCATTATCCCAAGTTGACAACGAGCCTCTGATACCAAATTGACGCAGTGGAAATGAGTTTAGAACTTGAAAATTTTTTTATTATTCAAGCAAAAATTCACTAAAAACAAAAATCCTAAACCCTAAGACTAGAGGCTCTTTTATACTAACAAATTAAGGTTAAGCATAGTTTAAGTAAACTTATCTTTAAATTTAAAATTAAAACAAAATGTAAAAAAGGATAAAAATATCAATTTATCTAAGTATTTTTCTTGGAGAGAAAAATAAAAATATGTAAATGTAAGTTACGAATTCAGAGCCTGAACTTGGAGAGAAAATTGTTAATCGGCTGGATGTCCTCTGATGGGACGTTTGGAATCCAAATGCCTCGTGTCACTTCATGTCCAGAATCTCACTAAAATTTATGTTTCCCAAATATTTGCCACTAGGCTGTAAGGCATGAATGACAATAACGGGCAGTGCAATAGTTCTAAGGTTGATTCAAACAATCTTTAACAAGTTATGATGGTATAGAGACACTAAAAATTAATAAATGGAACTTCACTTTCAGCGCTTTTATGTCCAAATAGCTGAAGCACCTTGCCTTCAAACAGCATCTTTAGGAGTTTCCAAAATTCTCAAATAACAACAACAACAACAACAACAACAACAACAGTTAAAAAAAGATAAGGAAAAAAGGTTCTGAATATCTGATTCTAAAGTAAAAAAATTTATCACTGAAAATAGAAGGATTTGTTTAAGAAGTACAAGACATGCAAATTGGAACATCAGAGAAGTCATGGCAATCCAAACACATATCTATGCAACAGTCTGTAAATTGTGTAAGATGCATTCCACATTTTCACTCCTGAAAAGAGGCAAATGTGTGCCATCAAGAATCATTCAGAAACCCGTGTGAAGTGGAAGATGCAAAAGGAACATGAACATAAACATGGTAATTTATACTAATAACATTATCACCAAATGCTATGTGTATCAAAACAATTCAGGGACATACTAGCTTCAAAAAAATCACTTCCCACAATAAGACATATCATATCCTATTTATTCAGAGGGAAACCATTTCCCATCCAGATCCTTGTATTCTGAAGGTTTAGTTTTGACTGGAAAAAATTATCAGTATTATGCTTTCACAATGTCCATTTCTTCAATTTTTTATTTTACACGTATGAGGTTTGAATTAAGCTTGTTCCTAGCTTTCCTATCCAACATGAATATCCACACATTAACTTCTTGGTAAGTCAGTACTGCCTGACAGTTATATAATGAAACACCTTTTGCAAAGTGTCCAAGGAACATTATCTACAACTCAATGTATTTGTAAAACTTAAATTACAACCAAAGACACTGCCATTCGATAGGGAACCAATCACAAAACATTGGCACTTACAAGAATTGCATGGCAACGACACTGATGCATCCAACCCCATAGAAATATGACAGCACCAATCCATTGATACCATCCAAGCTTCATAAGTGGATTCACAAATTCCCACCAATCCAATTGAAATGCTGTCATCTGACTCTTTCCTTTAACAATAAACTCAGTCACTTGATCTGCTGCAAATCTAAAAACCACCAATGCCAAAGCACAGCAGAGCGACAGTGGGGCGGCTGTGTAGAAACTAACCTCAGAAAAGAATCATGATCAATACATCTTCTAACACATCATGTGTGAGGTCAAACCGAACTAAAAAACTACATGAATGGTATTCATATTGAAGTAGCCTGCCAATCCCAAACCAAAGAATTAAACTGGTATGAAAAATTTACAATAATTGCAATAACCCCACAACACCGTATGAGATACAATATTCATTGAAAGGAAGAGAAATTATTCTCCAGCCTCGAACATACATGCTGTAATCAGACCTATTCTATTAAAATACTTTCAAGCACATTAGAGGATATAAAGGAAATGACAGAAAATTAATAAATAAATAACAAGAGAATGATAGAATAGCTAGAATACTTTAGTAAGAGAACTACTCACAACAAGCCAGTTAGATATCCAAAAACGTGCATCTGAGCTGATGGCCTATACTTAAATACGTAAATTGTCTCTATAAGACGTCTCAAGACTTGAATTTCCATTAGCAAAAGAAGAAAGACAGAACGCCAGATGGTATGTCTAAGCTTCAGTGGAGTTAAATGAGACTTGTGAAATGGAGAGAAATGTGAACCTCCAGTCACGGGGCTTGCAGTATTATGATACAATGATGGCTCAGAAACAGATGGTGCCATTTTGTATGCATACATCCATGTCGTAGAAAGCAAGAGTATTGTCCAAACCACAGCAACCACATAGAAATGGCAGAAGAATCTCTGAGGAACAGTGAATTTCTAAAATCCAACAATGAAGTGTGTTAGTGAAATATATTAGTAAACCACAAATAAAGAAATGCAATCAAGCTTAGCATATATATTTTTAATTAACAAGGAGAAAATGATATTTTCTTTGATTTCCTTGAAAAAAATAACAAAAAACTGGCGGCACTCACAGAAGAGGATGATTGCAAGATCTTCCCTCTCTTAGCAAATCCCAATAAAGCTCCATGAAATGAATTAAGCCGAGAACTTGGAATAGACGCAATGGTTAGAGGCAATATCCCAGCAAGCCAAGCCGCTCTCAAAATCCCCAGAAGCCAAGACTCCATTTTGAGCTAACCCAGATCGAAATAAAATACAAAGAGGTCCTAGGACACTAGAACCGGTTTCATTTTTGTGCGTCAAACAAGATTGAACACAAGTAATGCATAAATAATTGTTGAAAACAATAACAAAAGCAATCTCAATCTCAATTACAGTCACACTCACACTCACACTCACAACTTTTTGAGCTTCAAACAAGATTGAACATAAGTAATGCATGAATAATAGTTAATCGCAATAAATTTATAAAAATTCGTACGGGTTTAAGTGAATAAGGTCTTGTGATCAAGCCTTGGAGTGAAAGTGATACCAGATTGGTTTAAGTGATTTAAGCGGTCCTGTGATCAAGTCGTGGAGTGGAAGTGATAGCAGACATGAGGTGTAGTGATTTTGATCTTTGATTGAACATTAGTCTTACAGTTTCCAAAAATGTCATTTGAAAAACGTAGTAAACACGCTCTAAAGGTCCGATCTTGCATGTAAGAATGTCAGAAAAATTAAATCCAATAACTACCCTTGAAAATCCGAAATTGAAGGTATGAAGCTACCGGAATTGAAAATTTTCTGTCGTCCCAACGGCTGGTGCTCAGTGAAGGGGTTGTCTCTGTTGCGGCCTATTCTGTCTAGGGCGATTGATGGTGTCTTGTGTAAGGCAGCTTTGATGAGGCGAGTCAGTTGAGTAGTGACCGTGGGTTAAGAAAACGAAGCTAAAATGAAAAGAAGTTTCGATTTTATATTTTAATTTTGTGTAAGTATTAAGTTCAGTTTAAAATAAGTTTTCGGTTTGGTCCAAAACACAACCGAATCGAGCCGATCTGTTCTTACTAATTTTTTGAAAAACAAACATATTCATTGATAAAAGCCCAAGATAATGCAGAACTGGATCTATACTGAATAGATGAATATGAATTGATTTAAAGAATTATTAATATTATATATTAGAATGTATTATTATAAACATACTAATAAATAAACAAATATTAATTTTTTCATTAAATTTTTTCATTTATAAATAGACTCAAAATAAGAAGGGTGTAAATTCTTAAAACTCTATGAAAGCTTTTAAAAAGAAGATATATATATATATATATAATCTTGTACAAATTAAAATTTTTAAACTTAATTTAAAGAAACGCTAAACTATAATGAACAGAGAAAGAAGCATAAGGCTATCCAAATCTAAAATATCCAAAGATTTCATATTCAGAATGCTATTTTTTCTAAAATAAGAAAATAAATAACATGCACCCAATCTACCATCGTATTTATATCCATTAAATCTCGGTGAAAATCTTCCTAGCTCCCATCAGGAAAAATAAGAAAGCAACAATCTAATAACTAATAAGATAAGAAACAAGAAAACAAAAATGTTGAGAAAGGATTGGGGGTTCCACTCAAAAAAGAGTTAAATGCCGTGCAAAGAGAAGAGGGATTTTTAGGACTTAGGGTTTGTTCTTAGGAATTGATGGGAGATTGAAATTAGGATGTGAACCGAATCTAATGGTATTTGATTGATTCACATAGTTTGATTTTGCAATTTTTGTCCAACTCTATGGAGCGAATGAAATGTTAAGCGTGTCTATCATCTTACTATAAGTGGTCTTATACAGCCTTTAATATTTCATTTTGTTTCACTTTATTTAATAAATTTAACTCCCTTAACATTAATTGCATATTACAATAGAATGATAATGAAGTAAATTCCTAATGTTGGCATTTTGAACTTCACTTCAGTTACTGAAACAGTGAATCAGTGGTGTTCCACACAAAAGATAAGGAATTAAAATGGAATTTTTCCTTCAAACATGACTGACTGTCTTCTTCTGCTTATATATGTTTCTGAATCAATCTGATCATATACATAGATAGAGATATATATGGCATGGGAGGCTACAGGTTGCGTTTCAGGTCTTCTTTCTATTTTTTTTTTCTTTTAACAAATAGATGTAAATAAGTAATAAAGAGTGTAAGACAAGGTCCAAATGATCTCAACACAATTGGCCAATTCCAGGTAGGCCACAAGATTGTTTTTAAGGATAAGAAATCACTATCATTCTTGAAAACAAGGAAAAATAAAAAAAAACAAACGAACATGGATAATGAAAAAATTGACACTTCTATGCAAACAAACTCAACATAGAATAAAGACACTTCCCACTTGGCTAGACCAAGATCCCCATTTTATTCATCCACTACCCACCAATGTTTTGTTGGACTTTTCTCTCATACTCTATAATTTTTATCTGAATCTATTCTCATGGAGTTTATCACCTTCTCTTTCTTCTTCTTGAGACATTATCTCTTTCTTCCTTCCTTATGTTTTTAATAGAATTTATAAGAACTATATTTTCATCAAAACATTTCTATGTAAGGAATATTCTTGTACTGATAACTATCTCAAACATCATTACCGTTTCAAACTTGAAATTCTGAGAAAAATTACATTCTCAAAATTTTTATTTATGGTTCATATATTCAACATATATATGAACTAATTACTCGCTTAATTTTTACATTTCAAATTATGGTGGAAAGGAAATCCATTTATGTGTATCTCCATCTCTCTTCAGTTTATAATGAGCAAGAGATAGAGTTAACACTCTTGCTGAATTGTTGATGCAACCTTTTTAGCCCACAATCTTAGATGTTTCTTCATATCAGCAGCTCCAGTAACCCTCGGAATCTTTAAATTCAGTAATGGTGAATCAGGTCTCTTTATTAGCCATGCTTCTGATAAATAGGGTCTTATTATTCCTTTCTCATAATCCTTGTCTTCTTCAGTTTCACCATGTTCTTTGGCAATCTCAGGATCAATCTCTTTATTTTTCAACAGGTTCACTCTTTGCAATCCAGGGACTACGGTCATCATTCTCGGACATAGGTGTTCTTTGCTGAAAATGAAACCAAGATCCATAAACCCTTTTACTTCTTCAAGTTCCAGTTCCATTAAGCTTCTGCAACTCCTGGATTTATGTGGTTTACTGGTCGAGTGCAGTCGATTTATAGGCCGTTTTTGAGCTGATGGCGAAAAAGAGAGGGAGCGATTTCTTCCTCTCGTAAGATCCAACCGCGCTGGTCGTTCTTTCATGTTCATTTCCTTCTCTTCCTCTTCGTCGTTGTTCGAATCATCCTTGTAACATGAACAAATCAAAAACAATAAATCAGTCAACGAAATTGGAAAACTCGAAAGAACTCATCAAAAATGTGGTAAAGAAAAGAGAACGTTAATATTGTACAAGTGACATGCTAGTTGGAGAGGAGTTCAATGATTTTGTCTCATCTTCAACTGGTGACGAAATCTCTTCTTCATCTAGAGGAAAAGATAAGGATAGAGTTGATGATATATCAGGTTTTAAGGTTTTAAGAACAAGTAATGAATTGGGTTCTTGGAAAACAGTTATCTGATAAAACCAGAGATGATCCATGGCTGTTATAAGACACAGATAGAATTCATCAGCCATGGATGTGATAAAGAGAAAGAGGATTTTGAAAAACACAATCTCAATATTTACCAAATGAGAATGAGATGGTGGCTGACGGGAAAAGAAGAAAGAATATATAATAAGTGAAAGCAAAAATGAATATGGAAAGTACATAGTGGTGGAACCTTGGACAATGGAGATGATTATGCCGTTATGAGTTATGGATTCTTCTAAATCCACAGCTTTCACTTGTTAAATTACTGTCTTGCCCATATCTAAATTTTGTTGCACGTCTCTTATTTAGAGCCGCACCCAATATTTTTAGCCTTTCTAAAAGGTAATGTTTATATCTATGACAAATGCTGATCCTATATAATAGAATAATAGAGCTTTCCTGCTGTTATTTTCATGAAAACAATGCTTCTTCTACTTAAACTTATTAAAAATTGTGTATGGTTTTTAATTTAGGTCCATGGGATTGCAAAAATAAATCAACAATTAACCTTATAAGAATAGCTTCAAGTTTTATAAAAATTGATTGATGTTGTCCATGGATGGATATAGCAGACAACACTGACTACATATTATAAGACACTCACCACAAATGAAAATTGGAATATTCCAATTCTATATATATTCTCATTTCAATTACATATCGATGAAATATAAAATGGACATATAAATATTCCCATTAATGCAACTCGAAAGGGGTTGTCAATTCAATAACAAAGTAATTTAAAAAAAAAAAAAAAAGAATCAGTGTTGTGACCTATTAGTTCAAAGTGTGAATATAAAGAAGGGAGTGGAGGTATATGTGAGAAAATAAAAAATGCAATGCAATGAAAAAAATTTAGTTAGAGAAATACGACTTTTTATCAATTAAAAAAGTGGTATTACATATGCTTTAAGAATTATAGAGCTGTCAAACGGGTTAATCCGATCAGGCTTAGCTCGGTCCACTATGAACTAATCTTAAACAGATCGGATCGGACTGATCCATTTATTATGCGAATTGGTAGTTTACCAACCCTAACCCGATCCGCGGGCTAACGGGCTTAAACGGGCAGACCCAAGAATCAATTTAAAATTTTTAAAATTAAAAATATATAAAATAAAAATATTAATTATTATTAAATATAATATAAAAATAAATTTATTATATTTTAAATATATAAAATTTATTTTTTTATTTTTTTTGATGGTCCGCGAGTTAGACGAGTTGACCTGTTTAACCCGCGGGCTAAACAGACCAGGTCAAAAACCCGCATATTAAACAGGCCAAAGTTTTTTAGGCTCAACCCACTTAAATTAGTAGGTCAAACAGACCGACCTGCGAACCACCGACTTGTTTAACAGTCCTAAAGAATTATTTCTTTATGAAATAGTATTTTACATATATTTAGTCAAAAAAAAAATCCTTGTGAAATAAAAGTAATCAATAAAAAAAAATTTAATTTTAAATAAAATTCTATTACAACATAAATTAAATTTTTTAGTGCTTAAGCTTTGATTTTTGTATTTGCTTCAAATGAGCCCAATTATATAAAACTTACGTGTTAAGGTCTTCTAAATGAGCTTCATTAGGATATTTTATGTAACTAGACTTTACTAAAACCTACTCATATCTTTCATATTTCATACTTCGCCATCATTCAAGCTCCAAATAATAACTTAAATCCTTTATGGTATATATTGTTCTGTAATAAATCAATATGCAATTGAAGCTTTACAAACCTAGTCATATCTTTCACACTTGGACCAACGATTCGTGCTCCAAATAATAACTTAAATGTACAGTATTTTTGTGGAATGAGATCAAGTAACTCTATCCAACAATAAAATTACAACTAGCATCATCTCTTAAAATATCTTTTTCCTTGATTAAGTAGACAATTGAATAATTTCTTATTCGATAGAGTTCGTGGACAAATATTAGTTGGAAACAAAATTATCAAGTGTTTGACAGCTAAGTGACTGTTGATGAGGCCGAGGATGGTTTATGGTTAGTTTATGAGTAGAAAATGTTAAAATAAAATTTCAACCACAAACTATTACTTGTCTCAGAAATCAAAAAACAGATTTCTTTCCTATGGGATGAATTTGGAAAATTTGAAAAATTCACAGAAATCAAACAAAATTATCAGGTTTTAGAAATCATCTTAGGTCCACTGACCTCAGCATTGTCCTCAGGTCTGTTGCAATAGTTTGAATTTTCCTGCAACCAAAATATTGTTAAGTTGGCCGAACTTTTCCCGGCAATTTACATCGAACGACCAAGTTAATCGAAGTCTTCAACATTTAAAAACGAAAAGTGAAATGGATGGATAAGTATTTAGGGAACTTTCCTGGTAATCTAGTTTGAAAGTATTTCAGCAGCATAACAGCGTCTTCCAAAATTTGTGTAAACTCCTTTCTCGTTTCTCCCGTCTCCTTTTATAATAGTATCTGATAAAGTCATAACTGCAAACGACAAACAGGGAATGGGTGATGGAAGTTGCAACTGTCCATAAAGTGGCATAACCGCCTATTAACTACATGGGGAACTATAAGCCTGGTGTTCCCTTTATTATTCCACCGACAGGCACCACATGTGCTTCCAATGTGAGGATTTCTGAGAGGAACTTCCTCCGAAGATTTTATGATTACCATTGTTAAAGCTCATAGTTGAAGATCTCTACTGGTAACCTGCTGAAGACCTCGGTTGATCTCCCATAAAAACCTCTCCGAGTATCCCTCTGAAGACCTCTATCGATATCCTGCTGAAGACCTTGTTAACAAGAGATCTAAATTTACTGAAAAAAATATTAAGAGAGACGATGATTTTATTATTGCATCAAGCTGGTTTTAAATACAAATTATTTTCAACGTTTACAATCAAGAAAATAGAAACATAAATGACTCAAGAAACTCCACGTGTTCCTCATATCATGCAACTAAAAAATCCCATGTTCATTGGCTTGGATCATTTCAAAACACTAGACTCGTTCAACCCATAAGATTCGTTCAACAATTCTCCCCCTTGATCCAA
>JAVXUL010000014.1:1537891-1553666 GCA_035590515.1 Trichilia minutiflora | reverse complement strand
TTATTTTATTTAAATTATTAATTTATTATCCTAAATAGATAGGATTATTTTTAATATTTATATAGTTTAGTTAGTAATATATCATATATATAGAATAAAAATTAGTTATTCTTATTTAAAATAATCAAAACTATATTAAATGAGAACAAATATATATATATATATAAATATTTTCTAAAATTATCATTTTACAATATATTCTTATAATTTTATTAAATTAAAAAAATAATAATAATAATTAAAATTTTAAAATAAATTATTAATAAAAATTGGGTATCTATTTAGTACTTTATTTGTTAAAATTTATTTTGATTTTAATTAAATCAAATCTAAATTTTTAGATCTAATCTTAATTCTAATTAAATCGATATCCTAATTTTTAGATACTTAATTTTAAATCTGGATCGATACCCTAAAAAATCAGATTTTTTGAATAATCCTATTACCGAGTATATGGTCTTTCTATAATTACTGTTTAAAGAGCGAGCTGTACGCCTAGCCAGCCACATCTGAGCCACGCCAGTCTCTCTCATAATTGGCCACGTCATCACTACAATTATGAGCCAGCCTAACGAAGTTTCTCGGGGAATTGAGCGTTTCCCAAGTTACGAGTTTGCTCTCTTGTTCATGAAGGCTGCATCAGGAAGTAGAATTTTGTACCATTCGATTCAAATTTGTGCATGTGGTGGCGCCCGATTGTGGGCCATGATTTGGAAGACATGAATCGTACGAGACATCTAATCATTGTTAATTTGTCTTGTTTCTATTGGACGGTCCAGATGGAGCGATGAGAGTGGTGATGATGCTACATGCTTGGGCAGACTTTGTTCAGTTACTGTATGTGAAAAAGCCTTCGTAGTTTTAGGCTTTTAGTCAATATTATACATTTAATATTCTGTATCATCTATCATAAATTATGGTGGCTGAAGTGCATGTGGCGTCACGCCCACAATATTATTGGTTTGTTTATTGGTACGAGCTTTTATTCTGAAAATCGAATTCAACAGAGGTTTAACGGGCCTGGTCGGATCCCTTCAGCCTAATTGATGTTGATGAATTAAGACCTCAACCCAATTTAGATTGGGCCATCCGAACCCAAAATAATTTTAAAATTATTATTTTATAAAATAGGGTCTGCATACACTATTTAAATAGATTTAAAGTAAAATTTTAAATCTGGCATGATTTGAAAATAAATTAATCTAATTTAATCTATTAATATATTATAAATTAATTTAAATTAAATCATAAAAAATAATTTAAAATAATTTAAATTTATAATTTAGATTATATTATAAAATTGAAGATATAATAATTGAATATTATCAATTATATAATCTTCAATTAATATTTAATAGTAAATTTTGTTAATAATTTTGTTAATTTATTTATAAATAGTTTTTTTATTAATTGTTATTATATAAAAGATACGAAGATAAATTATATATAATTTAAGATAATAAATAAATAAATAATAATAATTTTATAAGATAATATTAAATATTTTAATTTATTATTTTATAATATAAAATTAATTTAATTTATAATTTAAATTACGAATAACGATTTAAAAATTATTAATTCATATATTAATTTATTAATTTTTTAAACTGATTTAAATAATTAATTTAAACTATTTAAATTGATTTGAATGGGATAAAATTAAAAGTATCCACTGTTAAGAAATGATGTAAGGACTTTTAAGTTTTAACCTAATAATTGTGCTCGGGTGACGTGTCAATGCCACTACATATTACGTATTAATTTTAGTTGATAATAGCAATTAATATACTAGATAATGTGGTAACGAAATATTGTAAGTTTTCACATCACTTAGAATTTTTAGATTACTTTAATAATTTAAAATTTAGTTTAATTTATATTAAGCAATATAAAACTAAATAAATAATTATATTTCCTTTATACAAGTTGTACTAAGGATATATATATATATATATATATTTTAAAAATATTTTCTGTTGTGTTATTCGTTTTGAAACTAGACTTTTTTTTCTAGAATATTTATAAGGAGCGATAAATTTTTCATTTTGTTTTTGGAAAGAAAAGGATGATGCGTTAATATTTATACATTTTCAAAAATTAATTATGCATTAAAAAATACAGTTAATAAAAATTGCAAAAATCAAATATAAAATTTAAATATATGCAACTCGATTATTACGTCGGATCATCGTATTTCACAATTTTATAAAGTGGGAAGTTATAGAAAATCCATGAAGTATACAGTTAAAATATGGTGTTGCAACTTGCAACCATTTTATTGCCTTGCAAACTTAAAATTTATTTAACACAATCCTGAGACGTTGGTCTCTAAAAGCATCCTTAGTTGGTGTTAACATAGCGACAATCCTTCCTTATTTCCCCTTGTTCTCCTGTAAGCGGATTATTCTCCGATAACAGGACGATGGCCTTGGAAAATTGCTCATGAAAATAGCTATTATCGGCAGCAAACTTCTCTACATAAGGAGCAGTTCTCGGATCAGATTGCAGTTGTTGATCAACTATGAGCAATCCCTTGTGCTTTAACAAGTTCTTGTAGTAGAAGTTATCGAGAATCATCGGAGTTTCTCTGTCATTTCTTACATATAAAACGGCATCTGGATCAGGAGTAGGCGTCGGGCATCGGCCTTTCATATATTCTGCGTAAGCTGGATCCAAAGTAGGATCGACGGTAGGGTAGAGTCTGTGTACTAGATTTACACAATGAACTCGTCCCACAGAATGCGCTCCTACACAAAAAACATGAAATTAAAGGAGACCAGTTATTGAACACTTTTTTTTATACCTGCAAAGCACTTCCCAAAACATGCATACCTAGAAGAGCAACGGTTCCTTCAACATCAATGCCGTAAGATTGAAATCGAGAAAGCACTGTGAAAATGTTTTCATTGTGGTTAGGGATGAGGTTATCTACTTCTGACAAATAACTTATTTTACTATCTCTCCTTCCTGTTTTCATTTCAAAATGTGGTCCTCCCAACTGTAACAAGGGTTAACAATGAAATTAAACCATTTTGAATCTGCATACATGCTTTCTGTTTCTGAAAAAGCAAGAGAGAATTGGAATTAATTCTGTATACAAACCATGGCAATGCCTTCTCTAGCAGAAAGAGCGACGATATCCGCACAAGAAACTGTTAGTGGACATGCAAGTTCAAGAGCTTGTTTGATTGTGCTCACGTACTTGAAATTTCTCATCCCAAAGCTTCTCTCGGATTCCTGCTCGGATTCAATACCATTTGCTGTCTCCAACAAGAAAGAAGCATCGCAAGACTGAAAATTTTGAAGGAAATCTTCATTGTTATAACAAGACAAGCTATACGGTTCAACCAGTTGTCATTAATATAAGCACTTTGAAATTGAAATTAATACGTACCTTAACGATGCAATCGTGAAAAAGGTTTCTGACCCACGAAACTGCAGTGTTTCCATGTTTGTAGTATAGCTGCTTCACTTGTTCTTCGATGATTTCTTCGGCTCTTGGGCAACTTTGTGCGTAGTAATTGAACTGCAGCTGGCTCGTAGCTGGGTAGACCCAAAAACAAGATAATGCACAACTATTTCATTTAATAGTACAAAAGATATTTTATTCAAATTTTAATTATATAAAAACTGAAAAATGGTTAATGATTCAATGAACTAATTAAACTTTGTGGTTGCTGTGCTACAAATCAAGTTCGTATCTTGTTCACACTAATATCAACAGAAGAGCAAAAGATATAAAATTAAATCTGATTTTTATTATATCTTGAAGAAATTTTATTATATTTGCGTAGTATTAACATTCTCATATCCATAATATAGAAAATGTAAAAAAAAAAAAAGGTTCAACAAGCAGCGGTACCGAAATAAAACTGCAGGACTAACGGTAATAACAGAAAGAGGAAGCGTGAGCAAACATGATAACTTCTCTTCGTAGCCATCTTAATTTCTCTCTTAAGCTTTGGGCCTTTTAAGTTCGAGTGATCCAAACAAGGAAATGTACAAGTGCTTATATAGGAAGCGCTTTTCAAGTGCTTGATGAAATTGTTGCCTCCACATCTCCACTACGCCACTTTCTTTGACCTTTCGACTGCAATTCATCCGCGCGAATGGCCCTACTTGAAGCCAATCGTATTCACATTAACAAAATATTTATATGATTCACATAATTAATCAATATTTTTAGAACATGACGTTAAATTTGTGAAATATTTTGCTTTAAAAGAAAGAAAAAATAATGCAAAAATTTATGAAAAATTCATAGCCAGTCAATCAATAGGTGGGTTCATGGAGTTTATTCAAATGTGATTGGGTTTAAAGAAGTAAAGGGTCAACCTATTAATTGATATTGTTTTATACATGTTAACACTTCAATATGTCGTGCACATTGGAGTTTCAAACTTAGAAGAAAAGTTAATGATTATTATACTGATATGTTAAAAAATTATTCCTTATCTCCCGTTATCAATGAATATTGAATGGTTATAGAAATCTTTGAAAAGATTTTCGGTATAAAAAATTGCTGGGTCACGTAAATTTATTGCGAACTATCAAAATGATCATGTGATTTGGGAGGGTTCTGACTTGAATTATTGACCACAAGTTAGGGGATAGTTCATTCATCAATTAAATTGAAGATTTTAGATGAATGTTTAGATGGCTTTTCTTTTTCAGTTTTTTTTTTTTTTAAATAATAATAAAAAATTTTATATGATTATATCACGTTAATTTGTAATAAAAATTTATAAAACAATTTATATTAATAATATTATTAAATTTGTACGAGAATTTAAGTTAAGTTTATTTAATTTTGAAACAATAGTAGTTATAATATTTTGTTACAATAAATCAAGCATTTATTCACTAATTAATAAAAAATAGTTAATTAAAATTTACAGCACGTTGATCTCAATTTTCAAACAGATCAAAATACGAGTTGTAGTTTTATACTTTATTTTTGGTTTATTTTAGTTAAAATACTTATATGCTACAAATAATTAAAAAAAATCATATGATTTTGTTACATGATCAAGAGTCTTTCTTCGTTTTCAAGAAGATCTGAACTTTTATACGAGTAAATATAAATTTATTATAGATGATTAATAAATAAAAATATAATATAAAATACATATTAACTATACATTAAGAGAAATGTAAAATATATATATGTCAAAAAATCGTTTACAAATTAGGTGAATTTAGATCATAATAAGAGTATTATTTACTTTTTCACACATTTATATTTCACCTCGTTCATTCACAAATATGAATTATTTTTAAAAAAAAATTGATATGGGAAAAAAAAAATCTCTTAATTTCTTACATAGGCCAAACCAGCATAAAAATTTTAGTGGAATCAATTATAATTATACCCACATTAAAAGGTGATGGTTCTTAACCAGAAAATCATGTGAACGTTAAGTTCTTTGCATGGATATTTTGGAGATTGTCACATACATTTTATTCTTTTTATTTTTTTGTTATAATAAATTTTTAAAAAAAAATTTTGTCCGCGATAATTTATTAATAAATATATGATATATCGTTCATTTCATTTCTAAATTCCATGATTAACTTGATACAAGCTAACTTAACGAATAAAAATTACTTACATAGTACCAATGTTGTTTAATTGCTTCAGCTTAATTAATTAGGAGTGTTATATTTATTGTCCATAGTTTAAAATTTTGTAATTTATTATATGTTTTCTTATTTTATAATTTTTAGGACTTAATTGTTATATATAAACTTATTAGATTTCACAATATCATGAGTGAAGAAAAAATATTTTTAAATAACATTTCTTCACTCATAATTAGAAATAATATCTAATTATGTATATTTCGACGATTTTTAAAGATATAATTAATAAATTAGAAATTCTATTAAATTTATTTTGTCTTTCATATTTTATTTTGTGTATATAAGACAAAATGGATCCAGTAATTAATTACATGTACGATTGATGCTTATAAAAGTTTAATAAATGAATTGTTTACATCTTGTATTCTTTAATAATTGTTATTAATTTTTAATTTTTGGGTCTATTTTGTTCTTACAAATAGCAAATTGCTTGCAAAGTTAATTAATTGATTAATCGACTACAAATTGGCAATTGATAAAGACATAGCATAATGGAGGCCTTGACCTTTTCTGGTATAACTTAGAGATAAGCTTTTGATTATCATAATTTTTTTAATGACAATGGCTCCCCATTAAATCCTAACTTTTAAGTAAACTCCATTGAAAATTTTAAGAATTAAAACATTCATACATACATTCACATCAATGTCGAAGCTGAACTGGATTAATCCTTTTTAACGAATTTGAAGGTCTTCTAGCTAGGAAGCATCTTGATCTTTTGACCATTTTGACAACGAGGAATGTTACCCCTTTGGATTCTATATTTTTTTAAAATCTTAAATAATAATATTTATTAAATAAACGATGAAATAATATAATAAATAATTTTAATAATTATAAAAATATAATTATTGACGTAGGAAATTGTTTCTCCTTAAATTTTTTGCACCACCACTATCTTTAATATTTGTCAGAGTTAGATTTTGTTTAAAAATAAAGAAAACGATTAGGAAAAAAAACTGATTTTTCGATCAAAATCCTCTAACATTTAAGATAGAGTTTTGTTGAAAAATATGTAAAATTGTAATTTAGAAAATGACTGACTAGATGCTAGATATCATTTATTTGAAATTTTCATCTTGTATCACTTAGATCTATAATCGTCGTACACATTTAGTAAATCTACTATTTTTCTTAGTAGATTGAGGGTTATGCATCCATTTTATGATATATAACTATAATAATCCTTATCCTATTTATCTATTAATTTTAAAAATCATGTTTAAACTCATCAATCGGGTCAATACAATTGTTGTAAATAGTCTTGAGAGTTCACCTACTACTATGATTGTCATCTACCTCGATTATTTGAGATCTTCTGGTGAAGTATTATGCCTTTGACTCACAAGAATCTCTCTTGGGGGCTTCGGATTTTCGTATGAAAGTTGAGATGACAATTAACGTTATAGTCCTCGAAAGTTTAAACAATGCAAAAGATCTCGTATTGCTTGTCCATCCTATGTCTCATTATGATGTGACTCACCTAAGGGATACTCCTCCAACTCTCCAAAAACATTAGTGGACTTTAGATAGGTCCTTAGAGAGTTGGGCACCTAAAGGACTCTAGATCTGGACCTATGTAATGCGAAAATATCCTTAATAATAATATTTATTTAATAAATATCATATCATTAAATAATAAAAAATTAATATATTAAAATTATTAATCATAGTTTATTCTTAAAAAAAGAAATTTATTATATTATATTATTATATATATATTTTTAAAGTTTTGTGTACTAAAAACCTACTATACTTCATACAAAAAAATTAATTATTTTTTTAATTTAATATATTTTCTTTGCTGAAGCAATGGATGATGTAATGAACTTATTATAGTAAGCAAGAGATTATTCCTTGTCGATGTAGGAACATGTTTTCAATAATTGAGGCCTTAGTTACCGGATTGGAGTTAATGACGCAATTGCTAAGAAAAGAATATTTGATTTCGTTATCGAATGAGAGTGGGAAAATTCGTAGAGGTGGATTTGAAATTTGACCTTAAAGACCATTTGATAGATATTAATATTTATGTAATTATTGTATTTTTATTCTTAATTTTATAATATATAAATAAATATTTATTAATTACTATTTATCAATTAAGCGATGAATTGCCTTTTGAACAACTTTGTTCTCATAAAATGGTAATTAATTTCAATGTATTTAGTAGTTTGATGCGTTTATACTTACCATAAATATAGATAATGATATGCTTGTGTAAATATTGGAATGGTTAAGTAAATGAACAATATATTTATGTTGATTTTAGATAAAGTCGTGAGAGAACTAAGCTACTTCAACACTTAAGAAAAAATAATGAATGTTTTATAAATTCTTCCCCTAGGAAACTATCAAATTAATGAATGAGAGTAAGGATAAAATCATCTACATATATTATTAACAACAACCAACAAAAAAAAAAAAAAAATTTAGAAAAACATAAAGGGATGAATCAACGATTTTGTTATATAAAATCCTATTGTTAATTAAAACATACTAAACCTATCAAACCAAACTGTTAGATTTTTTAAAAACCATATAAGTTTTATGTAGTTCATACCCATGAATTATTGACTTGGTTTGTTCTATTATTTCATGTAATTGTTCTATGCAAAATGATTGTCCAAAGATTCGTACAAGAAAGCATGAAGAGAGCATTTTGTTTCAGTTTAATTGTCTAATGTCCCTTCTTTGGAAAATTCTAGGGATTTGATTAAAGTCTTTGAACGCTAACTTAAGACATTCAAGAATACAATCACTTTTTAGTTTGGTTTTATAGAACCGTTATTTTTAATGAAAAAGCCAGATGTACTCTCCATAATATTTATACCTTTTTGCCGTGCAACTGAGTATGGGGCTTACTACTTAATGCTTTTTGCAGTTATCAGCTCCACACCTAGTACTCTCCTACTACAAAAAGGTCCTCTCAATGCTCTAATGCCCACACCGGACATTCTCATGTGCAGGTAAAAGTTAGATTCCAGATCAGACCTGAAAAGTCCATATGCTGACTACAATAAATAACAAATGCAAATCCTCGGAGCAAATGCAACACGAAAACAGTTTGTAAGGAAGAGAATATTGACAGTTTCATTAATAATCCATCCCAGACCACATCTACAACATATACCAGTGCTGCTGATTTTTCTTTTGTACTTATTCTAGAAAGTTGGCAGTATATATCTTCGCCTTGGTCAGCTCTCCAGAAAAGCAATTTTATTTTTTCTGGAATAGTTACGGACAAGAAGTGATTACTGCTATATTTAAGAAAAGAAAAGAAAAGAAAAGAAAAGCTGATACATTAAGAACTTATGATGCCATAGATTAACAAGCTGATGGTGATCTTATATTCTGGTATACAAGTAAATGTTTTATAACAAGCAATAATAAATGTATGGAATAATAGCAAATCAGCTACTTGGGTAATTGTCTTTGATGATACCACCTCTGAGTTTCGGCAGCTGCGAATATGAGATTTGCCACCTGCCATCACCTAATTCAAGAACTTTGATTCTTGGAATAATAATCACAGTTAACAACAAAAAAAATCCTTTTTGCAAAACTTACAATCCCGTACATACCATCAAGCCAGAAAGTAACCATATGATGAGATCTGCCCCTCCACTAGTAACCAACAGACCACCATGGTAAATAGATAACCTTCAGCATTTACAGACAACAATTTAGACCATGCAATTGCTCGCCCTTAGCATAACCATAAGAACATTTATAAGTGCGAGAGAGAGAGAGAGCGAGAGAGAGAGAGAGAGAGAGAGAGATTACAATCTAAGCCAGATATTGCCCAGATGAAACAATTTCAAACCAATCTCCACAAGGAATTACATACTCATCAACCTGTTCTGCATCTTCCCGCAGAGAACCCTGACAAATAGAGAATAAGTTGAACAACATTATAGAATACCATACAGGCAGTTATCAATTGACACATAAAAATGGTTGTTGCACAGATATGATTGTAACACACCATGGAAATAAATTGTCATTCTAATTCCTTACCATAATAATTTAAATAAATTTACTTTGACTTCATGTCCAGAATCTCACCAAAATTTATGTTTCTCCAAATATTTGCCTCTAGGCAGTGAGGCATGAGTGACAATAAGGGACAGGGCAATAGTCCTAACGCTGATTTGAAAATTTTTTGACAAGTTATGATGATATGGAGACACTAAAAATTAATAAATGGGACTTCACTTTCAACCCTCTCTGTCCAAATAGTCAAAGCACCTTATATTCAAACAGCATGTTTAAGAGTTTCCAAAATTCTAAAAAAAAGAAAAATGAAAAAGAAAAGGGGAAAAAGGTTCTCAGGAAGCATCAACAATCATATCTAATTCTAAAGTAAACAATTTATCACCAAAATTAGAAAGATTTGTTTAAGAAGTACAAGACATGCAAATTGGAACATCAGAGAAGTCATGACAACCCAAACCCGTATCTATGCAACTGTCTGTTAATGGTAAGATGAATTCCATTTTTTCACTTCTGAAAACAGGCAAATGTGTGCCATCAAGAATCATTCAGAAACATGTGTGAAGTGCAAGATACAAAAAGAACACGAACATGGTAAATCATACTAATAATACCATCACCAAATGCTAGGTACATTGAAACAATTCAAGGATATACTAGCTTCAAAATATCACTTCCCACCATAAGACATATCCTATTTATTCAGAGGGAAACCATTTCCCATCCGAATCCTTATATTCTGAAAGTTTAGTTTTTGCTGGAAAATATTATCGGTATTATGCTTTCCTAATGTCCATTTCTTCAATTTTTATTTTGCATGTAAGAGGTTTGAATTATGCTTCTAACAATTCTTTCCTATCCAAAATGAATATACACACACACATTAACTTCTTGGTAAGTCAGCATAGCTTGATAGTTATATAATGAAACATTAGAAGCTTTGCACAGTGTCTAAGGAACATTATGTACAAATCAATCTAATTGTAAAACTGGAATTACAACCAAAGAAACTGCCATTCGATAAGGAACTGATCACAAAACATTGGCACTTACAAGAATTGCATGGCAATAAGGCTGTTGCATCCAACCCAATAGAAATATGGCAGCACCAATCCATTGATACAATCCAAGCTTCATAAAAGGATTCACAGATTCTCATCAATCCAATTGAAATGCTGGCATCTGATTCTTTCCTTTAACAATAAGTTCAGTCACTTGATATACTGCAAACCTAAAAACCTCTGGCACCGCAGTAAAGCAGAGCGACAGTGGGGCAGCTCTGTAGAAACTAACCTCAGAAAAGTAAGCACAATCAATATATATTCTAGGTTCTAACGCATTCACATGTAAGGTCAAATCAAACTAAGAAATAGCATGAATGGGTTTTGTTTTGAGGTAGCAAGGCCAAATCCCTACCCAAGGATTTAAAACTTGTATTGAAATATTTACAATAATTGCAATCATCCCAATGCCATATGAAATACCATATTGCTAGAAAGGAAGAATAATTATTTTCCCTCCTAAAACATAGATATTGCAATCAGACCTATTCTATTAAAATACTTTCAAGCACATTAGAGTATATACAGGAAACTATAGAAAATTAACAAAAAAAAATAACAACAGAATTACCAGAATACTTTAGTAAGTATTCACAACAAAAAATGTGCATCCAAGCTGATGGCTTATACTTAAATATGTAAATTGTCTCTATAAGACGTCTCAAGGCTTGAATTTCCATTAGAAGAAAGACAGAACATATGTCTAAGCTCCAGTGGAGATAAACGAGACTTGTGAAATGAAAAGAAATGTGAACCTCTAGTCAAGTGGCTGGCAGATTATGGTAATGCGATGTCTCAGAAACTGATGTTGCCATTTTGTATGCATATATCCATGTTGTCGAAAGCAAGAGTGGTCTCCAAACCACAGCAAGCACATAGAAATGGCAGAAGAATCTCTAAGGAACAGTGGATTTCTAAAATCCAACAATGAAGTATATTAGTGAAATTTAATAGCAAACCATAAATAGAGAAATGTAATCAAAATTACTATAAAGGAAAGAAAGAAAATTTTCAATTAACATAGAGAAATGACATGTTCTTTGCTTGCCTTGAAAAAAATAACAAAAATCTGGCGGCACTCACATAAGAGGATGATTGCAAGATCTTCCCTCTCTTACTTACCAAATCCCAATAAAGCTCCATGAAATGAATTGAGCCGAGAACTTGGAATAGAAGCAATGCTTAGAGGCAATATCCCTGCAAGCCAAGCCACTCTCAAAAACCCCAAAAGCCAAGATTCCATTTTGATACCAACCCAGACCAAAACAAAACACAAGAAGTCCTAAGAGTCTAGAACCGGGTTTGTTTCTGAGCTTCAAACAAGATTGACTAAAAGTAATGCTTGAGTAATTGTTAATAACAATAACAATCCTAACTACAGTGACGATCACAATTTTTGAGCTGCTAACAAGATTGAGCATTAGCAATTCCTGCTCTCAAAGGTCCCACAAGCCAAGACTCCATTTTGATGCTAACCCAGATGAAAACAGAAAAGAAGTCCTAAGATACTAGAACCTGCTTCGTTTTTGAGCTTCAAACAAGACTGACTCGGGGAATTGTTAACAACATTAACAATCCCAACTACAGTTACAATCACAATTTTTGAGCTTCCAACAACATTGAACATAAATAATGCATGAGTAATTGTTAATCACAATAAATTCATAAAAATTCAGACAGGTTTAAGTGAATTTAATAGGTCTTATGAACAAGTCGTGGAGTTCAAGTGGATTTTGAATTTTGATTGAATATTATTCTTACCGTTTTCAAAAATGCCATTTAAAAAACGTAGCAAAACACACTCTAAAGGTCTGAAATTGCTTGGAAGAAAGTCAGAAAAATTAAATACAATAAATTGGAAATCCGACACATTGAATGGCCGAAGCTGCCCGAAATAGTGGTCTGAAAATTACAAACCTCAACAATCGGAAAACTTGCTGTCGACGCGTCGGCTGGTAGTCGGGGCAGGGGTTGATTGCTGTTGCGTCGCTGTCAGGCTGTTCTGCGGATTCGGTGTTGTCTTGTGTAAGGCAGTTTAGGTGAGGCGAGTCAGCATAGTGGTGGCTGTGGCGTGGGGAATTGGAAAACAAGCGAAAATGCAACAGTTTTAATTTTATATTTTAATTTTTTATTTTGTATGAGTATTAAGTTCAGTTGAAAATTAGTTTTTGTCTCCGTTCAGTAAAATCCAAAAAACAAATCGAGCCAATCTGCTCTGACTTTGTTTTTCAGAAAACAAATTGTTGACGCCTAAATTTTTGGGAATTAATAAAAAATAATCAATTTTTATAACTTTTATTTAAAAAAAAAAATCACGTACCAATCATTCAATAAAAAAGCACTCACCTTTTTTTTTAACCAAATTACCCTTTATTCTATAAAAATTTTAATTCATTTTCACCATAATATTAAATCTTACAAACTTATATGCGTAGTAGCATCATTTGGTACAAATTTTCTCAAAAATTTTGTTTTCAGCTCAAAGAATAAACAATTTCTATATAAAAGTTAGTATAACAAATTTTTTTTGTATTTTTATTTAATAAAATATAAAAAAATTAGAATTTTTCTCGTTAAAATTTTATAAGAGAATAAAATATTATTTACACAATACACTAGAGAGTAACAATCTCTCTAGTGTGCTGTGTGATAACACATTAAGGAGTGGACTGTCACTCTCTAGTATGCTGGGTGAGCACTCAGCACACTAGAGAGTAGACACAGTACACTAGAGAGTGACCACCCACTCTTTAGTGTACTATCTTCCAGCATATTAGAGAGTGAGCTGCCACTCTTTAGTGTGCTGATACAAAATCTTTTATCACAATTTTATTTTTGAATATAACAATTATCTGTGATATTTGAATGGCTATTTAAAATAAATTATTGTATATTTATTACAGTTATGACTGGAGTATTAACGATCATAACACGGGTTGGAGGTTCATGGAAAACAACGTCAAATGATCATGAGATATATACCGATGGAACCACCATACCTTGTTGTGTGGATTCAAGCATTAGTTATGAACGTTTTGTGGAAATATTGTATGAGATGTATGGGATAAATCCTGCTGAGTTTAGAATTGAAATGAAAGCTATGTTTATGGAGAATATAAATGAGCTTCCAAGTATTCATCAATGCCAATAATCCAACTTATATTGTAAGCATGAAGAGCTATTGTCCGTTGTTTGTGACCACTGAACTTGTTGGTGGTGCAGAGTATATTAGGCCCAATACTGTGCAACATTATACTAGGACTGAAGCTCCTGCAGCCGTATTTAGATTATCTAGCGAAAGTAATACACTGAGGGACACGATTCCAGTGATGACAAGACAAGTCCAATATGGGTATGGAGTGTATGCGAATACTCTAGAAGCTCGACAACAGTACTCTCCACCTATTCAAGTTAAAGAGCCACAAAATGTTGGATATTATAGTCATCAGCAGCAAGATGTTGAGCATGAGCAACATCAAGAGCACGAGCATAATGATATCGAGAGAGACTATGATGACAATATTTTTAACAATGAGGATAGAATTGATATAGAAGACATTGATGCACTCCATGTCCACAGGAGTAGTCCAATAACTCAACCGTCCTCATCAAATCAGTTTATTAGATCTTTGCCTCCAATTTCACCATCTACAACCATGTCAAATGATTCTTCATCAAGCACAAGAGTGGGTGACGTGTGCGTCGGTCAGATTTTCAACACTAAACAGGAATTGTGCGATAAATTATGTATGATGGCAATGAAAAATCACTTTGAGATAAAGGTTAGCAAGTCAAGCATGGACCATTTTGAGACAAAGTGCAGAGTTAATGGTTATCAATGGCGACTTCGTGCAACGAAGCCCCGAAATGATGCTTACTTTCGAGTAACCAAAATGAATTCAGTTCTTAGTTGTCAGAATGAGCATCTTGAAAATAGTCATCGATAAGTAACTACCCGTGTAATTGGTTAGTTGATTAAAAATAAGTTCACAGACGCCAATAGGATTTACACGCCAAGAAATATTCGTGATGACATTCAAAGAGAATACGGAGTATGTTTATCGTACTCAAAAACATGGCGTAGTAAAGAAGAAGCATTGAGGCTTGTAACTGGAGATCCAGTTTTGTCATACAAGGCACTCCCATTATACTGTCATGTGTTGGAGGACAAAAATCCAAGTACAATAACTGCTTTTCAGAGAGATGATGATGAACATTTCTTATATTTTTTTATGACTATTGGTGCATGTATCAGGGGCTTTCAGAATAATATAAGACCCGTAATTGTCGTTGATGGGACCTTTTTGAAGGGTAAATATCGGGGTTTATTATTTATAGCAGCGACGCTTGATGGTAATGACCAAATATTTTCACTTGCATTTGGTATCGCTGATTCAGAGAATGATGATTTTTGAGAGTGGTTTTTTCGCAAATTTCGTGATGCCATTAGTCCAATAGATGGTTTGGTATTTATTTCAGACCGATATAATAGCATTGAAAAGCGGATTCATTTGATTTTTCCAGATGCATTTCATAGATTTTGTATTTACCATATATCTGAGAATATCAAAGCAAAGTACAAGATGCGAGCAAGGAAGATAGACACTTTCCTGCAAACATATTTTCAGGCTACAAAAGTGTATCGTGTAAGTGAGTTTAATGAATATATTGCAAGTTTAAGGAATATGCATCCGGAGGCAGCAAACTACTTAGAGAATGACGTTAGACTTCATAGGTGGGCGAGATCACAATTTTCTGCTCGACGTTATGACATGATGATAACAAATATCACAGAGAGTATGAATTCTTTACTAAGAAATGCACAAGCTCTGCCTATTGTGGCATTGATTGAATACATAAGATCTGTACTGCAAAGATGGTTTTTTGAACGTAGAGAGATTTCTGTATCAAGAGAGAACAACTGACAGAAGCAGTTTAGATAAAAATAGATGATCAATTAGAGTTGTCTCGTACAATGGTTGTGAATCCTATCTGAAGATGGCAATATGAAGTGAAAGAGCGGGGTAAGGTTGACATCATTGACTTACAGTTGAAAACATGCAGTTGCAGAT
>JAVXUL010000014.1:1524004-1537791 GCA_035590515.1 Trichilia minutiflora | reverse complement strand
TATATATATATATATATATAAGAAAAACGTTTATCAAACGGATACATACAAGTATTAAAATCATTTTTGAAATATTTAAAATCAAAAGGGTTCACTCACTGCTTAGGGAGGATACACACTCCTTAGTTTTCCTCGTTCCTCAACTTGGTACATGGATTCCTCGCACGCGCTCTGTCGCTTAATCACATATACCAAAACTATGTCAATATACATTTCTAAAATGAGAATACAACGCGTATGCATGATATGCATGAAAGCCTAGGTTTCCTAAAATTGGTTAATACGTGAAATCAATCAAATCCCTCGTTAATTGCATAATCGCCTAAATATCAATGCTAAGAACCCACATTATAACTGAACTAACACATTATGACTCGATTTTGTGATTCTAACAGTTGGATCCCATGCACTCGCTAGAACAGTAACTCAGTTATTGTTCACACTAAACTAAAATCTTCGAATTTATATTTTCAACTCCCTAGCAAGTTACCTGACTTTACTATAACTTGAATAACACATGAAAACTAAAATGTGTGCGATAAATCTATCAAAATCTATATGAATGCACAATAAAACCCACATTATAAAAATTAGTTAAAACGAAAAACAAAATATACAGACAAGCTAAGAATGATGCTACGAATCTCGTGATATAGTTGGTTTTCCTCGGTTTTGCTCAGAAGTCAAAAAATCCCAAATTTTATGAAAGAAACCCTAGCTGCCCTTTTTGATTCCTGTATTTCTATCGTTAAATCGACGCTCTCAGGAAGTTAAATACGAGGAATGTTAATGACAGGCAATGATAAAGTGATGATTTGACAAAAAATGATAAAGGATTAGTGAGAGAGAGAGAGAGAATGACATGCGGGAAGAGGAGAGGAGAAGAGGAGGGAAATAGGGGAGAAAACGGGCCCTCAACCCCTTTTTTATAAAAATCAAAACAAACCATTTTACAAAGTTTTCTAAAAAGGAAGCTTCTAAAAAAGGGTAAAATCATTATTTTATGTCAATTCGAACAAACAAATTAAAGTTCATTCGAATGACCTGCTCCCTTCGATCGAGCAAACAAAGATTCATTCGAACGAATTCTTCAACGTTCCAAAAAGTCAGGGGATTTTCAATTTGTCAATCGAACAAATCCCTCTTCATTTGAATGAACCAACACTTCGACTGAACGAATAACTTATTTGAGCAAACGAAATTTCATTCGATCGAACGAATCCCCTTATTCATTTGAACGAATGAAATGTCATAAATTTTTCAGGGAGTTTGTAAAATATCGATCAAACGAATCACCCTATTCGGTCGAACGAATCCGTCAAAAATAAAAAATTTTATTTGATTCCTCTCAAATTAAAAAATATTATTGGGATCCCACTCAAAATAAAATTAATATTTAATTACGTTAAAGTCCCTATATTTACGATCTCAAAACTCTATCTTAACTAATTAAAATCCCCAAAATAAATATGAAACCGTGATGACGTGTTAACGGTGTATAAGATGAAGACAAATACATATGCAATAAAAAGATAAAATTACTATTATACCCTTGATTTATAGGCACGTGACTCATATTATCGTACTGCTATATTCTATTTTAAGAGTAATAAGAGTAATAATAAATCGAAGCATATAGAGATCGATTATCTTACAATCAGGAATTTGATTGAAAAGAAAGATGTTGTGATAAAAAACATCGAGACAGACTTCAAGTTAGATGTTTTAATTGAAGATATAAAACCTATAACTTTGGAGCAGTATGTTATAAACATAGATATACAGAATTTAATAATACTTTGAATTAGTGGAATCTGACAGTATATGAATATATATGTTTTTGGATATTCATAAATAAATGTGCACTAAGGTTATTATATTATTAGGAATATGAGTTTGTTAAGATTAAATTGAATATATCCATTGATACTATATAAGGTTTTTTAGAATAAATAGTAATCACGAATATATAGACTCATTGAAGTCAAAATAGTTTCTTTATATTATTATTGAAGGATAAGACAAAGGAGCTATAAAAAGGACCGACAAAATTATGATGTTATTTATGATTACATCAAGATATCATATCTTACTATACTACTAATTCTAAGAGTCATGTCAATTTAATTGATAATATTTGTGATTTTCAATTAATTGTGCGTTAATAAAGGATACATTAATCGTTATAGTCTCATATTAAATATTAAATTAAATTAGATTTTTTGAGACGTTAAAACTTATGACTATTATTTTAAAACATGGCCATATAAAATATTTTCTTTGTTTATTAGCGAGAGTCAATTTTGAATAAATAAAATTATTTTTTTCAAAATCGATTAATGTAGTCTAAGTGGAAGAATGTTAGATTTTTTGTGGACCTACATTAATCGTTATTGTGATTTTAATAAAGACGGATTAATGGTATAGTCATTGAGTAAGTAAACCCAATTATGTGATGTAAAGAAAATTATATTTAACATTATTAATGAGTTAGTTTGACAGTCAGTATAGGTTTGAATCATACTGAAGCCTTTAATGGGGAGGTCCAGTAATGACTAATTAAAGTTATACTAGGTCCCGTTTCTAACTCTATAAATAAAAAGAATACTAAAGACGTTAAAAATCCTAGAAAAGAAATTTTGCCTTTATCTCATTGAGAAGATTACCACGTTTATAAAGAATACCACAGTTTCTTTTCTTCTATATAAATCGTTTTTTCTCAAAAAAAAAAAGATTACCACATTTATAAAGAATAGAAAAAAGACCTAACGTTTTAAAAAACGTTATAAACTGGATCAATGACCAAAGTAGATATAGACTATTTTATAATTATATTATATAATCACATATATAAGATTTGGTAAATAAGAAATTTTAATTCCAATATTATAATATCAATTAAATTTTACAAAAAAAATATTTTTGACAATGACATCCAAAACTTGTTCTCGTGTCAATTGAAAGATATAATTTGTTCAATTTGTACAATTTTTCTAATGTCGATTCCACCAAAAAAAAAAAATCTAATTCACTATTATATATGATTTAGGACCAAATTTTATCTAAACAGTCAAAATTATCTTTTAACAACTAATTCATCTATATTAAAAACAATTTCAAATAAAAAGACAGCCAAATAAAATTGACAAATCAATTAAATTTTATATATACTAGTAAATTGACTCCATCAATACTTCCATTATAAATTAATGTCAATATTAATTAAGACCCATTCAATGTCAATTATAAGAGACAATACTCGTATAGTAATTACCTCTTTCAAGTGTTAAATTATCATATTTTTAATAATCAATTTTAATATTTTTATATAAAATCAATTACCATAAATGCATTAAGTACTGATTGCTTAAGTCCTCTCGAATGCTTAAGCTTTTGGACTTACAATACATTTAAATCATGTAATCTTATTTCTAATCTAGACTTACTCTTTTAATTATCAAACACTAAATCTACGATCATTCAATCTTTGACCAAGTGATAAAAAATATTAAGACCAAGATCAAATGAATAAATAAACTGAATCCATTTATAAATAAGACATTATTTCATAATTTTCACATGGTTACATTAATTTTAGGAATATATGTTTAGCCCAGCATTACTATTAAGACAAACATAATTATATTCTCATAATCCATTTATACAAAGTATGAAAGAAGCTAAGAAATACAAAGGAAATCTTTAGGGATGATGATATATCTTCTTTTCTTCTCTCTTCCTTGTATTAAGCTGATTTTCCTTTTTTCTTTTCTCTCAAAATGACAGCTCTTTCCAGAATTAGAGATCCATTTTCTTTCCAGGAAAAATATTTTTTAAAGGCAAAATTGGTTACACAAATCAAGGAAGTCCACCTTTTTTCGCTGCCCAAAAAAATGAATTCTTGCCGTGGCAAAAATTTCAAAAAGTTAACTTCTCGATTATACACAAAATGACTGCAGCAAGAAATGTAATTTTTCTGTGATGAAAATTTCACCTTTACTTTGAAATGCTATGGAAAACTGATTGTAGAGGAAAACTCATTTTCATTGCGGCCCAAATCACAAAAATTAGATCTTCAAACTTTGCCGTTCTTGCTGCAGTATTTTCGCTGCAATAAAAATCACAAAACTTTACTTTCTTTGTTCTTTTCTATCCCATTTTCTCTTTAATTGCTTCAAAACTTGCAAAAATCTTTATTTTCATGCCAACACATAAAAGCTTAACAAAAAACATAAAATCTCTAATGATTTACTTCGAAATTTGCATAATATTAAATAAAAATAATTTGAAAAATTCAAGTCATCAGTAACTTTATCATATTGCCCTGAAATAATAGCTTGAGTTTCCATTCCTTGGAAATTTGTGGTGGTCATCTGATGAAAAATTGTTTGCAGCAACTACGACATCTTTCTAACAAGAGATTGCTTAGCTTACTCCAAGGTGAAGCCTGTTGTGAATCGGATCGAAACTCACCCCTACTTCCAACGTGATTCCCTTGTCAAGTTCTGTCAGAAGCACGGTATCTGTGGTACAGCCCACACTCCTCTAGGAGGTGCTGTGGTCAACACTGAATGGGTCGGAGCTGTGTCGTGTTTGGATGATCCCGTTCTCAAAGTTAGTAAATACTCCATTCTTACATAGATCAATTGAAGTTCATGTTATAAGCATGTGCAAATTTCCTTAATTACATTTATTAGCCAATATTATTAGTCTGAATTTTCTGTCTCAGGGACTGGTCCAGAAATACAAGAAGATGTGGCCCAAATTGTTCTCAAGTGGAGCATCCAACGGAACACATTTGTCATCCCGAAGTCATCAAAGCTTGAGATAATACAAGAGCGTTTTCAAGTTTCTTACTTTGAACTGAGCAAAGAGGACACGGACGTGATTAAGAGCATCGACGAGAAACCAACCGACCAGCCCCGTTTTGGGGAATAGATCTGTATGCTTAATTATGTTCATTATTTAGTGTTAAGAATGTTGCTACGCCTCTAGACAAAGAATAAAGAGCTACGTAACTTTATTGATGTGTATTAGCATCAAAAATATTTTAGATATGACATATTCTTGACTCTAGTTGGCACTGGCTTTATTTGATGTTATATGAAGAACTTATGATGTCATTGATTAACAAACTGATTGTAATATTTCATTGTGGTGCACAGGTAAACGTTTGTTCAAGAAGCACTAATAAACAAATGGAATAATGGCAAATCGGTTACTTGGGTAATTGTCAAATTTCCGATGATACCACCTCTGTGTTTCAGCTGCTGCGAATACCAGATTTGCCACCTGCCATCACCCAATTCAAGAACTTCAATTCATGGATGAATTATTAGAGTCAGTTACAGAAATGCATTTTGCTGAAGCTTACAATGTTATACCACAAATGCAAAAAGTAACCATATGGTGAGATCTGCCCCTCCACTAGCAACCAACAAACCAGCATAGACAACCTTAATAGATTACATACAACAAATTAGACCATGAAATTGCTAGCCACTAGCATAACTGTAAGAATATCTTCTTTTTTCTTTTTGTTTTTTTTTGCTTGTGTGTGTGTATATGAGAGAGAGAGAGAGAGAGAGAGAGAGAGAGAGAGAGAGATTACAATCTCGGCCAGATAGTGTGGAGATGAAACAATTTCAAACCAATCTCCAGGAGGAATTACATATTCATCAACCTGTTCTGCATGTTCCCGTAAGCCCTGCCAAAGAGATCATATGTCAAACAACGTTATATAATAACATACATGCATCATCAGTAACCACATATGGAAAATGGTGATTGAACAAATATGGCCGTGACACAGCAGGGAAATTGCCATTCTAATTCCTTACTACAACATTTTAAATAAATTCACTTTGACTTTATGTCTAGAATCTACACCAATTTTTCTGTTTCTCCAAATACTAGCATCTGTGCTGGGTAGCATCAATGGCAATAAGGGACAGGGCAATAGTGCTAATGCTGATTTGAAAAATCTTCAAGAAGTAAGAAATAAAGATGCTACAAAGACACTAAAAAATTGTGATTTCACTTTCAATCTTTCTATGTCCAAATAGTTGTAGCACCGCACATTGAAACAACATCCAATGAAAGTTTATGAGTTTCTAAAATTCTCCTGAAAAAAGAAAAGAGTTATCTGAAAGCATCAACTGTCTAATCTGATTCTAAAATAAAAAAATGTGTTATCAAAATTAAAAAGATTTGTTTAAGAGGTATAAGATATGCAAATTAGAACATCAGAAAAGTCAGGACATCACAAAGGCATATCCATGCAACACTTTATAAATGGTAGCATGTGTTCCATTCGTTTCACTTCTAAACAGAGTAAATATGTGCCATCCAGAATCATTCAGGACCACTTGTGTGAAGTGCAAAATACAACCAAAAAAAGAAGTGAACATGGTAAATCATACTAATAAGATTACCACCAAAATGCCTTGTGCATCAAAACATTTGAGGACATACTAGCTTCAATAAAACTTCCCATCATAAGACATATCCCATTTATTCAGAGGGAACCTATTTCCCACCTGAATCCTTTGCATTCTGAAAGTTTACTTTCTTAATGTCCATTTTGTCAATTTATTATTGTGCTCTTAAAAGGTTGGAGTTAAGCTTGTTGCCAACTTTTCTATCCAACATGAATATACACAAATTTAACTTCTTAGAAAGTCAGTACACCGTAACAAAAGTAATAAGCATGGTTACATAATCAAACATCACATGATTTTGGCATCAAAGTGTCTATAGAACATTGTCTACTGCTCAATCTATTTGTAAACCTGGAATTACAATGACAGAAACAGGTATTTAATAAGGAACCGATCCCAAAACATTGGTACTTACAAGAATTGCATGGCAACGATGCTGATGCATCCAACCCCATAGAAATATGGCAGCACCAATCCATTGATATTTTCCAAGTTTCATAAGAGGATTCACAAATTCCCACCAATCCAATTCAGATAATGGCATCTGACTCTTTCCTTTAACAATAAACTCAGCCACTTGATCTGTTACAAATCGAAACACTTCCGGTGCCAAATTACAGCAGAGAGACAGTGGGGCAGCTACGTAGAAACTAACCTCAGAAAAGTATTAAGAATCAATTTAACATCTTCAGAAACAGTCACATATGAAATAAAACAAAACTAGAAGTTGAATGAATGATTTTCAAAATAAGTAGCACTGCCAAATTCCAACCACCCAAGGAATTAAACCAGGTATGAAAATTTACAATAGTTGCAATCAACCCAGCTCCATATGAAATACCATAATGATTGAAAGGGAGAATGAGTATTTTCCGTCTTAAAACAAATATGTAGTATTCGGACTTATTCTACTAAAATACTTTCAAGCATATTAGAGTTTACATAGGAAATTATGAAAAATTAATAAATAATAAACAACAGAATGATAGAATTGCTAGAATATTGTAGTAAGAAAAAGACTCACAAGAAGCCAGTTAGATAGCCAAAAATATGCATCCGAGCCGATGGGCTATACTTAAACACGTAAATTGTCTCTATAAGGCGTCTCAAGACTTGAGTTTCCATTAACAAAAGGAGAAAGACAGAACGCCAGACCGTATGTCTACGCTCCAGTGGAGTTAAACGGTACTCGTGAAATGAAAAGATATGCGAGCCTCCAGTCAAGTGGCTCGTAAGAGTAGAATAAAGAAACGGCTCAGAAATTGTTGGTGCCATTTTGTATGCATATATCCATGTTGTAGAAAGCAAGAGTGTTGTCCAAACCACAGCAACCACATAGAAATGGCAGAAGAATCTCTGAGGAACAGTGAGTTTCTAACATCCAACAATGCAGTATATTAGTGAAATCTAATAGTAAACCACAAATAGAGAAATACAATAAAAGGAAGATTTTCAATTAACATAGATAAATGTCATGGTCTTTGCTTCCCTGGAATTTTTTTGCTAAACAAACAAATACCAAAAAAAAAAAAAATTGCCGGCACTCACATAAGAGGATGGTTGCAGGATTTTCCCTCTCTTTGCAAATCCCATTAAAGCTTCATGAAACGTATTGAGCCGGGAACTTGGAATAGAAGCAATGATTATAGGCAATATCCATACAAACCAAGCCGCTTTCAACGTCCCCGCAAGCCAAGACTCCATTTTGAAGCTAACCCAGATCAAAACGAAGCTAAACAAGTCCTAAGACACTAGAACTGTTTTCACTTTTGAGTTTCAAACACGATTGAAGAGAGGTAAGACACGAACAATCAATACAATAATGATCACACTGATTGTCCATAAAAGAATTGAGATGGGTTTAAATGAATTTAAGAAGTCTCGTGATCAAGCCGTGGAGTAAAAGTGATACCAGACGTGAGGTGTTGGGATTTTTATTTTCCATTTCAAGTCTGCGTCTCTTCGCAGCTTTGGATAAAGGGAAATAAGCAAAAATAGGTACTGTTTAAAGTTTTTAATCAAAATAATTAAAAGAACAGTGGCTTTAAAAATTAATTTTGACTTATAATTTTGGATAAAAATACTCTCTTTATTTTATTCGAAAATAATTTATTTAAAAGTATGAGTCACAATTTACCCTTTCGAGTAAATTATGATTCATTTTCGAATAAACTGTATCCACAATTTAATCAGAAGTGTAACTCACACTTATGAATAAATTATACTTTCGAATAAACTATTTTTAGATAAAATGAATAAGGTAATTTTTATCCAAAATCATAAGTCAAAATTAATTTTCAAAGTTACTGTTCTTTGAGTTATTTTTGATAAAAGACTTTGAACGATCGCTATTTTTGCTTATTTGCCTTGGATTAATCGCATCAAAGCCTCTTCAAGACGTTTAATGGGCGCCAAAACGGTTCGTTTTATAGAAGGCTGTAAGATTAAATTTAAAGGAGCAAATTGAAAAAAAATATATTAACAAATATCTGATAAGGCTGAAATCTGATGCATCACGTGGCTGACTCAACTGAGAGTGTGAAACAGAAACGGTGCGTGTGAAAATCCATAAAACGGTGCGTTTAGGCCAATAATAATTTCGTACCCACCCATCGCAAGTTCGCCATCATTATCTGTTTTTGCTTCTGTTTATTCATTTCTCGAAATGCTTCAAAGCAGCGCGTTTGGCTCCAAAACGATGTCTCCTAGCGAGTAGATTAGCTTGTAAGTATCTTCTCTCCTAGATCTCTATATTTTTGTGTCACAATTATGTTTTTAAGTTTAGAAACGTAAAGCCCTAGCTTCAGTAAATTTCAAACTCTGAACTTAGTAGATTTGTATTCTAACGTCGAATAGTTGCATTTTTTGGATACAGCTGCGGTTTACATTGAACTAGTTACTTAATTTACGTGAGTCAATGATTTTTGGCCGAGATTAACTTAAAAACTAATTTTTTGTGTTTATTTGAGAGAAATTCTCTAAACCCGTGTGCTTGATTGTGTGTTAATTTGAGATTATTCATTTGTCTAAATGGAGGAGGTAATATAAATCCATTTGGTAGAAAGCAGATTTTTCTACGGTATGATGTGTTGCCCATCTCAAATGCTAAAATTAGAACTTTGAGAAGATGTTCTATGACTGGATAGCCAATAGATATATGCTTATATTAGTTGACTTTCTTGTTTGAACAATGGTAACTTTCCGTATAAATTTGATGCAGATCTCGTTGCTTATGTGTAGTGCATGATGTCTGGAATGGGAGTGATATTAGAATAAACCTAATATAGAAAGACAGTAGTTTGTTGTAAATATGGCAGAAAATGCTTCATTTACCCTTTATTGATACTGAACAGGTTTCGCTGTTTGTTGGTGGCTTTCTATGTTTTGGGTATTGTCAAAACTCTCTTTTTATTTGGGATCTATTGCATGTAACTGGCGTTCTTGGTAAATTATTTTTGTGAACAACTGCAGATAAAGCACCATGAAAATTTGAATATTTGACTCTTTTTCTCTAATTGGATTAAGAGATTCTTTGCACGACTGCTAACATAATTATTGCATGGGGTAGCTGGCAAATACAACAAAATAAGCCTGCTCATAGGAACTTTTTGGATTGTATCAAATTGTGACAGCTGACCACAGGCTAATGGTAGTGATATCATCTCCATGGTTTCCATACATCATGGATTGTTATGATTCTTTGCTATCTCTCCAATTTTGAAATCCTTCTTGCATGTGCTTCCATGAAGCTTATAAGTTTCAAAGGTATAACAGTCTCCAACAGAAATTCATTTCACTTCTTGGCCTAGGATATGTTTGGGTAAATGGATTCAATAGAATACTCTCCATAATCATTTCAATGTAAATCCATTTTTAAAAATCTAAAAAAAATTAAAATTTTACTCTTCTATAAATTTTAAAATTATCCTACAAAAATGACACAAGTGCAGTATATTATTACTTAAATTAAATTGAAAAAATGAAAATAGACATTTTTCTTGTGAGGAACGTTGAATTGTGGAGTAATAATGAAATATTATCGAACATTCCTCGTTGAAAATTGGAATCAAGATAGCACTTCTGGTGATTTGCTGAAGATATTTGGCCAGAAACTTAGCTTGATTCAATGTACTTGCACCCATGTCTTATGTTGACTAATTTTCTAATGTGCTTATTTGTTAATGATAATAGACTAAGGAGTGAAAATCTGTATTCTTTCCTAAACTATCTAATATATTGGCAAGAGCTTCTGGTACAAGACTGGGAATCTTCATTTCCCATTCATGGCACATTTTTTGTTGAGTTTCTATTTGCTGCCATTCCAATTTTTGGATATTTCATGAGGCAGCTGAAGCTGAAATGCCATATTGTCTGGTATTTTTTTGTTCATGAGTTTCTTATTGCTTTTATTTTTCCCCTTCTCTGGGGTCCATGTTGTGTTGTAATGCCGTAGATGTACCCATTTTATTCTCCCAACATTTTGTGAAGTCCTTTATTCAGTTGCCTTTTCATACTTCTGTGGAAACTTAGCATTTATTTTTCTTTCATGGAAACAGTTGACATATTCTTAAATGGAAAATATGTGGATTCCTGATATCTGAACTTTGAATTTTGATAAGCAGTTTGAGACCGTTATCTGCTTTCCTTTCAACGTGGATCTAAGATGGATGATGGACAACATGAAAATGGGAGATATAAGATGGATTACTACAAAGGGGCACATGCACAGGTAAGAAATTAAATATGTTTCTCCTAATATTTTATGTTACTTTATTTTTACATGCTACTTGAGATCAATCTGAATTGATAAAAAAATGAATTGTGCAGTGGAATATGATGCCCCAGCATCAGATGAAGGAACCAAATAATGCCCTAGTGATGAATAAGAAAATCATGGCCATCCTTGCAGAGAGGGATGCTGCTATTAGAGAGCGAAATATAGCAGTGTCTGAAAAGAGGGAAGCCTTGGCTGCCCGCGATCAGGCACTTGCAGAGCGCGATAAAGCCCTTGCTGAGCGGGATGATGCCCTGATGGCACGAGATAATGCTTTAGCAGCGTTGCAATACCGTGAAACTGCTGTCAACTTCCCCTCGAGTGGCAGATATCAACGTGGAGGAAAACGTATGCACCACCCCACATATCATTCAGGTGATGTAGCAGAGGCTCTTAATTCAGGGGATATGCATCATGTAACTGAAGCCACACCAATATCAATTGTTTCTTCTGAAACACCCAAGTCTCATCCGGCTAAGCGAACAAAAGAAAACAAAGCAGTTGCGCCTAAGCCATCTGTGTCACCACGAAAGGTGAAGAAAGTAGGTGAGGATTTGAATAAGAAAGTTGCTTCTGAAGGGAAGAAGATAAAATCTGAGTGGGATGGTCAAGATGGACTGAACCTGGTTAATTTTGATGAAACGACAATGCCGGTGCCAGTTTGCTCATGCACAGGAAGTCCCCATCAATGCTACAAATGGGGAAATGGTGGGTGGCAGTCTTCCTGTTGCACTACCACCCTCTCATCATACCCACTACCACAGATGCCCAACAAGCGTCATGCCCGTGTGGGTGGCAGAAAGATGAGTGGTAGTGTCTTTACTAAATTACTTAGTCGGCTGGCAGCACAAGGCCATGATCTGTCTGTGGCACTTGATCTCAAAAACTTCTGGGCCAGACATGGAACAAATCGCTACATTACCATCAAGTAGCATGTGATGATCCATTGTTAGAGTATGTTTCTATGTTTTATGGTCTTAAATTTGACTGGTATTTTCTTTTGCAAATGTGGCTGAATAGATTGAAAGCAAGATGAAGCTTATCGATGGAAAGCTAATTCTTAGCTGAAAATTGTTGACAGATGGTTGTAATTTGAGTCGAAACCTTAATCCCTGAAGAAGGGAAGTTTTGTAAACAACCGTTTTTTGAGTTTATGTTTCTGCAGCCTAGGTGCTTTTACAACAATGCCACGAACGACCATCTGTCCAAACGGACGTCTACCACATTGTGTTTGTAAGCATGAAGAATATAAGGATGGTTGCTTTTGATTGGCACTGCAGCTGATATGGATGGAGGCGTTCTGTATGTGAATATGGATAGACCTGTGAATCATGCTTGCTTTAGCAATTGTCCAATGATTTGTTGATGGGAATCTTGCATTCCCGGATAACACTAAACATAAAGTTAGCCTCAAATACAGTTGTTAATCGGGTTGAATTCCAAGCAAATCTTGCAGGATTAAGGGTTCGAAAGTTTGAATTGGCTGTGAATGCTGTGGAATCGGAGGTAGAAAATGTAGTTATAACCGGTTGAACCAGCAGTCGCGGACTGGTTATAAGTTGTGTTTGGGTGTGGCGCAGCATAGCAAGCAAGATTTTACTCTTGGACTACTTCCAAACTTTGTAATTAGATCCGTTCGGGGTTATACATGACTCCTAACTACATTTCCCATTTGATTTGTCCAGGAGAAGAGCTTGTCTGCTAGACCGTTTTCTTGGAACTGCAGTAATTACAGTAAAAATTTAATAATAATAATAAATCAAATTTAATAATATAGTATATAAATAAAAAATTCAACAAAATTAATATATTATAAAATAAAAATATTATGAAAGAGATGATAAAGTTTTATAGTATATTATAATATTTTTAAAAAGTTAGATTATTTGAAGGACAATGAAGATTGTTTTTTAGGATTTAATTATTAATTTTTTTAAAAAATTAAAATAATTATAATTTAAAAATTAGGTAAAGTGTAGATTTTTTTTATAAACAGATTATTTGAAAAAAATTGTATATTTTAATACGTTTTATTTTCTTTTATAAGTAAAATTAATCAAGAGATATAATTTTTAGTAGAGTTATGATTTTTTTGAAAACATATAATATATTCTAATATGTTTTATTTTCTTTTATAAGTAAAATTAATTAAAAGATATAATTTTTGGTAAAGTTATAATTTTTCTGAAAATATATAACTTTTGGTTTAAATTTGTAGAGTTACAACGTTTTTTAAAAATATTGTTTAATATAAATTCAAAATAAGAATTAATTGAAATTAAAAAATTATATACTTAAAAATTGGGCTATCAAAGTGAGCCAGTCCGAATCAAAGAGCCCCCGTTCACTTGTTGGCTAACTAAACTCTTTTACTTTATTGTTATTTATAAACTATTTAAGAATGTTTCTCTGTTTTTTAAGTGGGATTTGAATTTTTCTTATTCAAATACCTTTATATTAACAATACCCTACATTTGAATTAAAAATTTTAATGTCACATTTAAAAAAAATTTTGAATAACTGTCTTTTAAAAAATCAATATGTTATATGTCAGAAAAATGTTTTTGATTTAA
>JAVXUL010000014.1:1466149-1501986 GCA_035590515.1 Trichilia minutiflora | reverse complement strand
ATGCCTTACAGGCCTACAGGGGGTATTCTGTGTGATTGAGTGCACCCTGGAGGTCTGTGGCGTCTGTCACAGGTGGGTCCCACGGGTCGGGTGTGACAGTTATGAGTATATATCAGGCCAATCTAAGGGAGAAATATTGATCAACTGTTAAAACAATCCTTAAATACTTAAGAAGAACTAAGGATTTCATTATGAATTATGGATGTCAAGAGTTGAACATTTAAAGATACTTAGATTCTAACCTTCAGTCGGATGTGGATAATAAAAAATCTACATTTGATTATATTTTTGTATATAATAGAAATACTATCAATTGAAAGACTTCTAAATAGATGATGATAGTGAATTCCACTATAGAAGCTAAATATATTACTACTTTTGAAGCAACAAAATAAATTATTTGGATGTAAAAGTTCATATCTAAATTGGATGTCGTTCCTAGCATAAGTTATTTGATTATCATGTTTTGTGTCAATATTCGTGCTATTGTATAAGCTAAAGAACTTAGAGCACACTAGAATTAGGTGTATTCCTAGCATAAGTTATCCAATAACCATGTTTTGTGCCAATACCGAAGCTATTGTATAAGTAAAGGAATTTTGAGCACACCAAAAGTTTAAAAATATTTAGCGAAAATATCATATTTTGAGAGAGTTCATTGAAGTTGAAAAGATATTTATACAAAAAAACTTCTTTAACAAATAACGTAACTACCTCATTGACTAAAATGATGACACAAAAGCAATTGAGCTATCATCTTGAGAATATGATATGAGATACAACAATAAATGACTTTAGTGTAAGTAAAAGCTTATTGGTGTATGCCCTAAAAATTATTCATGTTATCGATTTTAAGGCTTATGATTTTATATTAATTTTATTCATAAATAAAATATGTTATTTTTTATTCGCATACATATATTTCTTCTTTATCATTTTATGCAATAAAAAAATATATATATATGAATTATTCAGATAATTTATTTAAGAGTTAAATAAAATTATCAAAGTTGTTTTCTATAGATGTAATATTGATTGAGCAATAAAATTAGATAGTAGGCATATTGAATGCCATCGGTGAATATCATAAGATAATATTATACTAGTGATAATGAGAATCATGTCATAAAGACATTAGTATGGATTAATAGTTAGAGACTATTTTTTGAACGTGATCAAAGAACAATAAATCATATAATAAGCATGAAGTTAATAATTTATTACAAGATTATACTAGTGAGCGAAGTAATCCTCTAACTTGAGATATTACGATCAAATATTGTATATATACGTATAGTTTATAAGGTGAATAAATACGGGATTAACCACATCCTGTATGATAAAGTTGATTTACTTGTACATTATTTATATATGTATACGAGTGATAATTAAAATGGGATCTATTAGTTTGATAAATTAGATTAAAAGTTATCATTGACTCTATCCGAATCAAGTTTTTAAACGAATATCGATAAATATTTGAAAAATAAGTTTATGATCATAGTATTTTAAATATCATGCGAAGAGTTTGTAGGGACGAGTTCAGGATATATTAATCAATAATTTGCAGATAAATAAAGATTAAGATTTTGACATTCCATAAACCTTACTCAATTCAGATTGAACAATAGAAGGATATAACTCACATGGTACGTACAATTAAAGAAAGACTTAATGAAGAATTTCTTCACCATGATTTAGGGATTATGACACGTTGTTAGATATTAATTATAGTCATTGAGTTTTCGATGAGTTCAGATTCGAAGAGTTTGGTACATACTCATGGTTAAATCATATTGAGTCTTTATAATCACACTAATATCCTTATGCATTTCAAAAGATATGAAAGAGAGAAAATATTATCCGTATAAGGCTATTATCTTTTAAGATAATATAAAAATCAAAATAAATATATATAAATATTATATATATTTATTATTTTTTAAAGAGTTAAAAAGACTTGTGTGTGTGTATATATATATATTCATGTAATTTCATGTAAATTACATGTCAAATTAATAATAGAGATTATAAAATAACTTAAAATATAATTTCAAAGTCAAATGGTAAAATCCAAATTAAAGAGTTAAGTTTGAAATGAAAAATTATCATTTTACCTTTAAGGATATATTTGTCAAATTTGAATGATTAATGGTTAAGTTTTCAATTTTTTTAGGATAAATATCAATTCTAATTAATTAATAAAAGATATTTATTTGATAAATATTCAATTAATTAATATTTAAAAGGGCAAATATGGAATATATAGATAGATAGATAGATACATACATACATACATACATACACACATATATAGATAGATAGATAGATAGATGACATTTATTTCATTTCTTAAGTGATAATGATACAAAAATGAAGCAATCAAGCTCTCATTCTCATGGTGCATGAAAAGTACTTCCAAAATATAAAAATGGTATAAATTGAAGAGAACTCATGGTTTTGAGTTTTAAATTCATCAAATTAACAAGTTAAGAAAATAATCTACCAAAATCCTAACTTGTTTTCTTTATATATATATTGATATGTATGGATTTAGGCAATAAATGCTTAAAGAAAATTTTAATTTTATTGTTTCATAAGCCATAAATTCTTTCACATTGTTATTGTGGTTGAAAGTTGTGAAACCTGTCCTGTAGTTTATGATCATTGTAGTAAATCCCTCATGAGATTCTTTGCATGATGTTAAGTATAGATCATGCATTAGATGGTGGGTATACTTGAATTTATTTTTGAGAAGGTATGTGGTATAGAATATGAGTTTATGAGAAATAACTATATTTTTAACCTCAAAATCATCTCCAATTAATAAATTCCATCGATATATTATGGGTTCCGTGAGGATATTCTAGTAAAAAGTTATGGCCATTTGAAGTTATTATTTCAAATAGAGAAAACAGAGGAAGTATCGATACATGGATTGTTGAAGTATCGATACTTGGTTCTGGAGGTGAGAAGTATCGATACTTACTATACTGAAGTATCGATACTTAACACTGGGGAATAGAAAGTATCGATACTTTTGCTGGAAGTATCAATAATCAAGCACAAGATAGGAAGTATCGATACTTTGAAGGGTGAAGTATCGATACTTTATGAACAGTGATAAATAGTAATACCAAAGTATCAATACTTTAAGGAGATAAGTATTGATATCCTACAGTCATGATAAACAGTAAAGATTGAAGTATCGATACTCTGTAAACAGTGAAGAATAAGGTATCAATACTTAGGGTATTTTTGAGCTTGAAGCCCATCCTCGACTCGAAGTATCAATACATGAATTATTCATGTATCGATACATGGACGTATTGGAACATTAACGACCCCTTTTATGTGAGAAAGTATCGATACATGAAGGGCATGTATCAATATATGATGATGTGTTATACGTCTAGGGATATTTTAGAGGGGTATTTTGGTTATTTCAGAGCCTCATTATATACAGAAATTAGGGCTTGTCTTCTCTGTTTCTTTCCTTCATCCCATCTCTGAAACTTTTCTTTTCTCTCTCTATCCAAAATCATTCTCTCAATCAAATCTCCACCAAACTTCATTATTTCACTTTTAATGACCTCAGACTCAATACAAGAGCTTGAAAACTTAATTTAATCAGAGTTTTACTCGACAATTCAAGAGAAATTAAGAGAGAAGACTCACGGGTAAACAGTAGTCTAGAAAGAAAATCGAGCAAAGAGGAACTTATAATACTTTTATCAGCTTGGATAAGTTCGTCCCTAACCTTATCTCTCTATTTTAAGATTTCTTTATACATAAATCGAGAGAAATGGTATTTAGGTCACCATTTCTAGAACCCTAGAATTTGAGAATTTTCTAATTTATCGAATGGATAGATAAATTAGAGGGTTTGTGCTTTCATTAGTGTTAAAATTACTAAGAATGACGTGAAAGTAGAGCAAGAACGTCGGTGGGCAGTTTATCGGGAGAGAGAGAGAGAGAGAGAGAGAATATGATCATGCATTGTCTTATGCATGTATATTGTGACAGATCACTAAATTTATATTTATATGTGTATCCAGGTGCGACAGCTGAGGCTAGAGAGTCATCGTCGCGAGGAGGACATCTAGTGGGTGGTTTTTCATCTCAGAACAGTGAGTGGATACACTTTCTTTCTTTCACCTCTTTAAATATTATTTATAAGTGTTAATATGTTTATTATGCTTAGTATAATCTATGAATATGTGTAGACATGACTGAAATGAAGAGGTGTTAGAATTATGTTATGTGGTGGTCGGGTTGGCCTCTTACTTATGATGGCATTAGGATTATGATGAATCCTTAGTTGTCATAAATGTAAGGCCGAAGGCCTATTATGCATATTCTTTAATAATGGTATGAGGTTATGAAATTAAGGCCGAAAATCAATTACTAATGATGCTTTTAAATGATGTTTTGTGAATGTGGCATAGTTGGGTATATATGTATAATGGCTAGGGTACTATGAATTATGTTTTGGCGTTGTGCGCTATATAGTGTTGTTTTATGTTTTGGCCTTGTGAGCCATGAGATATGTTTTGGCTTTGAGAGCCACCAATATCGATTGTGTGAGTTGTGTGTCATGTTAGTAATTTTATATGGGTGAGGATTAACTATACAGTTCAGAGTAGAGTAGGTGGAATCTAATAGTCTCAGGGTGAGGATTGATCATACAATTCAGAGTGGAGTGGGTGTAATCCAATAGATATACGAATGTGAATTGTTCATACAGTCTACAATTGAATGGGTAAAATCTAACATATCTAGACTATAGCATGCTAGCCATATATTTACATGGGCATACATACCCTTATAGTGTTGCGGATCAGCCATATAGCTCATAGAGAATGGATGGGATCCTATAGACCGAGGGGCTATATAGATTTGAATTTATATCGACTTCATAGTCATGTTCACTATGCCACATTTCACTATAATTGATTTTATGATTACGAGAGGTTTTCGTAATCAGTGTATGGATTTCATTTGCCATTATGTTTTATTGTCTATTCACTGAGTATTTTTTCAAATACTCACCCCTCACTCTTTCATTTCAAGTTAGTGTAGTCGGGTGCGGTATTGTATAACTAAAACATGATTTTAGCTTAGTTTTTAGATACTCGACTTAGGTTTATATATTATGGTCCACTAAACAAAATAAATATTGTATTGCTTTGATTTTCTGTATTTTGGCTTGGCTAAGGATCTATTGTAATAACTATTTTAGAAGATATTTGTAATGTGATATATTGCACGGGAATGTAAATGTTAAAATTATATATATAATTTAAATGTATTTGAAATTCTCCCATACTTCATTGTATTTGAAAATGGATTTCGAAAATAGGTATTAATACCTTGCATGTCCTAAGATTGCATTCTAATTAATAGAATGTATTTCTAAGATTTGCAACGATTATCACGTGGTCGACTAGAGTCGGAGCGTGATAATTTTATTGGTATCAGAGCTTATAATTTTGTAAGTGAATTATGTTTTTTATTTTTGAACTCTCCCCATTTCAATTATTGGAGATTTTTAGATTTTGATGATTTTAATGAGATTTATGTCAGTGGACCATAGATTGAGTCGAGTCAATTATGATTTATTGATTTGATATGTTATATTCATTTATGGTTTGTGTAGAAATGCCATCACAACTCAAGAGAGGGAGGGTAGACCTTGAAGGAATGTTGTGATTCGAGACAATCAAGAGGCATCATCTCATGCTCCGTCTTCTGTTTATGAGTAGAAACAAGTTCCTGTGGATCCTCCATCATATATGCAAAATCCTGAAGGGAATGCTTATTTTTCTTGATCACAAAAGACCTAGAACACATTCATGGTATTTATGAGCGCACAAAATTTGGTGCTAAATCGAAATCAAACTCAAGCTCAATCTTTTTAGCCCGTGCAAAAGTTATCCAAGTTGATCAAAGAAGTTAGACAACTTGAAATTGTTTCTTTATGTGGAACTACTGATGCTTTAGAAGCAAGTAGATGGTTGAGCACGTTACAACAAAATATAATTGATATGGACTTGTCTGATAAAGAAAAACTGAGAGTGGCTACCAGATTACTTGAGTATAGTGCTTCTACTTGTTGGCAAAACATATTAGTGAGGCTGAGTACTAAGCCTACCTATATAGACTTTCAGAGAGCCTTTCAAGAGAAGTATTTTACTTACTTCTATAGTAATAAAAAAAGACAAGAATTTATGAACTTAAGATAGATGGATAGAACGTTAGCAAATTATGAAACTCAGCTAAGGCAGTTGGTAGAGTTTATTCCAGAATTTATTATTGAAGAAATCTTATGTGCTAAGTTTGAGGCTGAGCTGAATTTAGAGATCAGAGATAGAATGTCGGTGACAGGTAGGCAGAGTTATAAAGAGGTAGTGCAGTTGGCCCTTCGAGTAGAATCATTGATTAGGGAAAGGAGATCCAGGGTTGGATACCAGAAGAGAAAGGACCTTAGTGTTTCAGTAGGTCAATCTTCAAAGAAGAACCACAATAGTGGATCTTCAAGTGGCTATTTATTAAGTCTTAGGGTTTCTTCATATTTTTCCCTTAAGAAGCAACACTCATCTCGATTTTGTACTTTTGTCTCAGGATTTGGGTGATCGGGCAAGTAGTCATATGATAGTAGGCGATGTTCTAATTACAAATAATTTCATAGCAAAACTTGTAGATTACCTCTCATATGTTATCATTATGGTCAGGTGGGTCATATGAAGAGAGATTATCCTAGTTTGGGGACACTAGAGATAGTTAGTCAATCAGGGCAAGATTTGATATTTTCTGGTGCACAACAGCCTATACCTCAGCCATAGTTTTTGGGTGCTCGCCAATCTAGGTTAGAAAGTGCATTTGCTTATCAGGGTAATCCGAAGAACCAGTCACGAGTTCAGACTTGAGTTTTTAAAATGAATCAAGAGAAGGCTCAGGTTAATCCAGATATGATTACAAGTATGGTGATGATTTTTTATCATCCAGCACACATATTAGTTAATCCTGATTCTGATAGGTCATTCATTAGCATGACATTTATACGGTACGCTAATAAAGACTTAGTACCTTTAGAACCAAAGTTGATTGTTCATACGTCCTTGGGACAGAGATTACTTCAGAACATCGTGTTTCGTCGGTGTGAGATTTGGATAGGAGATGCTACTCTTGAGGTTGATTTGATTCCGTTGAGAATCTAGGACTTTGATGTCATTCTAGGCATGGACTGGTTGTCATAGTATTATACTGCGATTGATTATTTTAAGAAGGTGGTGACCTTCAGACGGTTGAGAGAGCCAAAAATTATTTTTATGGGTGAGCAAAGGATACTTTCTTCCTATATCATATCAGCGATAGAGACTAAGAGATTGCTTTAGAAAGGGTATCAGGCATATTTGGCACATATGATTAATAAATCAGCTTCAGGAGTTAGCCTAGAGCAGGTGCCAGTGGTTAAAGAATTCCCTGATGTGTTTTCGGAGGAATTACTTGGATTACCTCCCGACAGGGAATTCGAGTTTTGTATTGATCTTGTGCCAAGGACGAAACCTATTTTCTTTTCACCTTATCGTATAGCACCCATAAAAATAAAAGAATTAAAAACTCAGTTGGAAGATTTGATCAAAAAGGGTTTTATCCGGTTAAGTGTGTCTCTATAAGGTGCACCAGTTTTGTTTGTGAAAAAAAAAAGATGGTACATTGAGGCTGTGTATCGATTATAGATAGTTTAATCGAGTGACTATCAAGAATAAGTATTCATTGTCAAGAATAGATGATCTGTTTGATCAATTACAGGGTACAAGTATATTTTTCAAGATTGATTTGAGATTAGGATATCACCAACTTAGGATTAGAGAGGATGATGTCCACAAAACGGCATTTAGGACTCGATATGGCTATTATGAGTTTTTGATTATGCCATTTAGATTGACAAATGCACCTGTAGCTTTCATAGATTTGATGAATCTAGTTTTTCATCCCTATTTGGACAAGTTTGTCATTGTATTTATAGATGACATATTTGTGTATTCGAGAGGTAAGAAAGAATATGTTCAGCATCTCAGGGTAGTGCTTCAAACTTTGAAAGAGAGACAGTTGTATGCTAAATTCTCTAAGTGCGAGTTCTGACTAAGAGAGGTGATTTTTCTAGGGCATATTGTGTCTAGCAGTGAGATACTTGTAGATCCAAAGAAGATTGAAGCCATTATATAGTGAGAGTAGCCAAAGAATGTTATTGAGATTCGTAGCTTTTTAGGACTAGCAAGATATTATAGGAGCTTCGTTGAGGGCTTCTCCTTGTTGGTTGTACCCCTGATACGACTTACTAGAAAAGAGATTAAGTTTGAGTGGGACGATCAGTATAAATAGAGCCTTTAAGCTATGAAGAATTGTCTTACATCAACACCAATTTTGACACTCCTTATGCCAGAAGGCGAATATGTGATTTATAGTGATGCCTCGAGGCGGGGCCTCAGATGTGTGTTAATGCAAAATGGGAGAGTGATAGTTTACACTTCTCAGTAGTTGAAGAAGCATGAAGACAATTATCTTACCCATGACTTAAAGTTAGCAGGAGGGTTTTTTGTATTAAATATATGGAGGCATTACTTGTATACGGAGCAGTGCCAGATATTCACTGATCATAAGAGTCTCAAGTATTTGCTTACGTAGAAAGAGTTAAATTTGAGATAGAGGAGGTGGTTAAAGTTGATTAAAGAATATAACCTGGTTATCAACTACCACCCGAGAAACGTAAATGTGATAGAAGATGCTTTGAGTAGGAAATCATCAATCAATTTAGCTTATGTTCACACCACTTATATGCCTTTGTTGATGGATCTGAAAGTGATGAGAGTATCACTATAGTATAATGAGGTTAGAGCCTTGATGGCTAATTTTGTAGTCAGACCTACCCTAATTGATCAGATCAAACAAGGTCAAATGCAAGATAGTGAGTTGGTCAGGGCTTACCAGTAGATTAGAGATTGTAAGGAGAGTGAATTCTACTTCACTCAGGATAGGACCTTGACATTTAGAGGTTGGGTTTGTGTACCTAGTGATAGAGCACTACGAGAGACTATCTTAGAGGAGGCTCATAGTTCTGCATTTACTAAGCACCCAGACAGTACTAAGATGTACTGAACCATCAGAGAAAATTATTGGTGGTCAAAGAGATAAAACAGGATATAGCCGAGTTTGTGGCTAGATGTTTGATATGTCAGCAGGTCAAGGCTGAACACCAGAAACTTGCAGGGACTTTATATCCTCTACCTATACCTGAGTAGAAGTGAGAATATATTACCATGGATTTTATAGTCGGGTTGCCTCAGACTCAGGCTAGCCATGATGTGATTTGGGTGATTGTAGATCGACTCACTAAATTAGCTCAATTTCTACCAATTCGAGTAAATTTCTACTTGGAGAAATTGGCTAAGTTATATATAGCCGAGATTATCATTGCCAATTACCATTGTATCGGATCGAGACCCTTATTTTATATCTCGATTTTGGCCTAGACTTCAGAAAGCTATGGGCACTTAGTTGACTTTCAATTATGTATTTCATCCTCAGACTGATGGACAGTTAGAAAGGACCATCTAGACACTAGAAGACATGCTTCGAGCATGTGTTATTAAATTTTCAGGCAATTGGGATACGCATCTATTATTGATAGAGTTTGAGTATAATAATAGTTATCATGCTAGTATTGGGATGGCGTCTTATGAAGCTTTACATGGTAGAAAATACAGAACTCCAATATATTGGGATGAAGTTGGTGAGAAAAAGCTCAATAATATTGAGTTGATTGAGATCACCACCAAGCAAGTAAAGATTATCAAAGAAAAATTGAAAACAGCTTGGGATAGGCAGAAATCATATACTGATAATCGAAGAAGAGCATTGGAATTTAAAATAGGTGATTATGTTTTCTTGAAAATATTGCTTTGGAAAGAAATAATCAGATTCAGAAATCGGGAAAAGTTACATCCTCGATATATTAGACCCTCTGATATTATGAAAAGGATAGGTCCAGTAGCTTATAGATTGACTTACCATTGAAGCTGAGCCGGATTCATGATGTATTCCATGTATCTATACTCAAGAAGTATGTGTTGGATTTATCACATATACTTGAAATACCATCGATTGATCAATGAGACAATCTCAATTGTGTGGTACAGTCAATGAGGATACTTGATTGACAAGAGCGGGTATTGAGAAATAAGATTATTCCAATGGTAAAGTCTTATGACAGAGTGTCACAGTTGATGAGATGACTTGAAAATCAGAGAGCTTGATGAGATAACAATACCTACACTTTTTCCAGTACTAAAGTATGTGTTTAGCCCAAAAGAAAGATCCTTGCAATTTTTATATGACATATATTTTATTTTCATTGTTATCTTTATTCATTAGAGACTACAGTTTCTTCTCCTAGTAATAAATAACAAGTGAGGTATTTTTTATTTGATTATTAGAGAAAAAAAGGAGTTGTATGTCTTAGTATTACTCTTTTGTTACTACTTATTATATGCATCATGTAGAATTTTGAGGACAAAATTCAATTAAAGGGGGGGGAGGGGGGAGAATTATGAAACCCGTCTCATAGTTTATGGACATTGTAGTAAATCCCTCTTGAGATTTCTTACATAATATTGAGTGTAGATCATGCATTAGATGATGGGTATACTTGAATTTATTTTTGAGAAGGTATGTGGTATAGAATATGAGTTTATGAGAAAGAACTAGATTTTTGATCCTAAAATTATCTTTAGTTAAAAAATTTTCTATTATTTTTATAGAGCTCGAAAAGAGCTTTCTATCGATATATTATGAGTTCCGTGAGGATATTCTAGTCAAAAGTTATGACCATTTGAAGTTACTATCTCAAAATAGAGAAAATAGAGGAAATATCAATACATAGAGTGTTGAAATATTGATACTTGGCTATACAGGTGAGAAGTATCGATACTTATTGTGCTGAAATATCGATACTTGACACTGGGGAACGGGAAATATCGATACTTTTACTGAAAGTATCAATAATCAAACATAAGGTAGGAAGTATCAATACTTTGTGAACAGTGATAAATAGTAACACTAAAGTATCGATACTTTAAGGAGACAAGTATCGATATCCTGCAGTCATGATGAACAGTAAAAACTGAAGTATCGGTACTCTGTGAACAGTGAAAAATAAGGTATCGATGCTCGGGATATTTTTGAGCCTGGAACCCATCCTCAACTGGAAGTATTAATACATAAACTATTCATGTATCAATATATGGACGGATTGGAATATGAATTATCCCTTTTTTGTGAGGAAGTATCGACACATGAAGGGTATATATCGATATATGATGACGTGTCGCATGTTTGAGCATATTTCAGAGGTGTATTTTGGTTATTTCAAAGCTTTATTATATACAAAAACCAGGGCTTGTTTTCTCTATTTTTTTTCTTCATCCCATCTCTGAAACTTCTCTTTTCTCTCTCTTTCTGAAATCATTCTCTCAATCAAATCTTCACTAAACTTTACCATTTCACTTGTAATGACCTCAGAATCAACACAAGAGCTCGAAAACTTAATTAATCGGAGTTCTACTTGATAATTCAAGAGGAATTAAGAGAGAAGACTCACGAGTAAATAGTAATATAGAAAGAGAATCGAGTAAAGAGGGACTCAGAATATTTTTATCAGCTTGGATAAGTTCGTCCCTAAGCTTATCTATCTATTTAAAGCTTTCTTTGTACATAAATCGAGAGAAATGGTATTTAGGTCACCATTTCTAGAACCCTAAAATTTGAGGATTTTTTAATTTATCGAATAGATCAATAAATTAGAGGGTTTATGCTTCTATTAGTGTTGAAATTACTGAGAATAACGTGAAAGTGAAGTAAGAATATGGGTGGGCAGTTTATCAATAGTAAAGAGAGAGAGAGAGAGAGAGAGAGAGAGTATGATCATACATTATCTCATACATATATATTGTGATAGATCGCTGAATCTATATTTATATGTGTATCCAAGTATGATAACCAAGGCTAGAGAGTCACCATCACGAGATTTTTCACCCTAAAATACCGAGTGGATACACTTCCTTTCTTTCGCCTCTTTAAATGTTATTTATAAGCTTTAATATGTTTATTGTGCTTTCATTAGTGTTAAAATTACTAAGAATGACGTGAAAGTAGAGAAAGAATGTCGGTGGGCAGTTTAGAGAGAGAGAGAGAGAGAGAGAGAGAGCATGATCATGCATTATCTTATGCATGTATATTGTGACAGATCACTGAATTTATATTTATATATGTATCCAGGTGTAACAGTCAAGGCTAGAGAGTCATCATCGCGAGGAGGACATCTAGTTGGTGGTTTTCACCTCAGAACAGTGAGTGGATACACTTTCTTTCTTTTGCCTCTTTAAATATTATTTATAAGTGTTAATATGTTTATTATACTTGAGGTAGTATAATCTCTGGATATGTGTAGACATTACTGAAATGAGGAGGTGTTGGAATTATATTGTGTGGTGGTCGGGTTAGCCTCTTACTTGTGATAGCATTAGGATTATGATAAATCCTTGGTTATCATGAATATGAGGTCGGAGGCCTATTGTGCATATTCTTTGATAATGGTATAAGGTTATGAAATTAAGGCTGGAGGCCAATTACTAATGATGCTTGTAAATAATGTTTTGTGAATGTAGTATAGTTGGGTATATATGTATAATGGCTGAGGTGTCATGAGTTATGTTTTGACCTTGTGTGTTATAGTTTTATTTTATGTTTTGGCCTTGTGAGTCATGGGATATGTTTTGGTTTTGAGAGCCACCAATATTGATTTTGTGAGTTATGTGCTATGTCAGTAATTTCATATAGGTAAGGATTGGCTATATAATTCAGAGTAGAGTAGGTAAAATCCAATAGTTCTAGGGTGAGAATTGATCATACAGTTTAGGGTGGAGCGGATGAAATCCAATAGATCCAGGAATGTGAATTGTCTATGCAGTCCAAGATTAGATGGGTGGAATCCAACATGTCCAGGTTATAGCATGTTAGCCATATATTTACATAGATACACATACCCTTATAGGGTTGCGAATCAGTCATACATCCCAAAGAGAGTGGATGGGATCCTATAGACCGAGGGACTATATAGATTTGAATTTCTATCGACTTCATAGTCATGTTCATTATGTCATATTTCACTATAATTGATTTTATGATTACGAGAGGTTTCCGTAATCAGTGTATGAATTTTATTTGCCATTATGTTTTATTGTCTATTCATTGATTATATTTTCAAATACTCACCCCTCACTTTCCTATTTTAGGTTAGTGTAGTCAGGTGCAACATTGCATATCTGAAATGAGATTTCAACTCGACTTAGGTTTATGTATTGTGGTCCACTGAACAAAATAAATATTGTATTACTTTGATTTTCTATATTTTGGCTTGACTAAAGATCTATTGTAATAACTATTTTGAAAGATGTTTATAATGTGATATATTGCATGAGAGTGCAAGTGTTAAAATTATATATGTGATTTAACTATATTTGAAATTCTCCCATACTTTATTGTATTTAAAAATGGATTTCGAAAATAGGTACTAATACCTTGCATATCCTAGAATTGTATTCTAATTGATATAATGTATTTCTGGAATTCATGATGATTGTCACGTGGTCAATTAGGGTTGGGATGTGACAGAAGTTGTTGTCAAAGTAGAGTTATTTAGGTAATTGAAGTTGGGAAGTAAATCTAAGTTGAGGAGTATAGTTGTTATTTAAAAGTATAATTTTTTGATATTAACAGTGTATACCATAAGTTTGAGGAAATTTCTCAAAAAGCACATCCCTAAGAGACCTAGAAAAGAGTTTACAGCTTTTAATGCCATGAAATTCATTTTGAAGGATGCTAGATTATATTTAATAAATCCCTGAGAAAGATATCAGGCATTAGAGAAAGGGGGGTAAAGCTTTAATTAGATAAATATCTACTTAATGCTCAACAGATTGCTAGGAAGGATGAAGAGGAAATGAGATAAACTATGACTCAAAGGCCATAAATAAATTACTTAAAGCTCCTGAGATTACTAATGAACTAACAACTTTATCTAAGTTAGTGTCTAATGAAGTGGTGAATAGGGTTTTCTTATGAAAAACAAGTTAAATGGACTAGGGTTAAAAGAGAGCCTGCAGTTTTTAAGACGAGACATCTCACTGTAGAGATGAAAACTTGGCATCATTTTATTTGTACCTATCTTATTCCTACATCTCATACCTTAGAGGTTAACAAGGAGATAGCCTTTATGCTTTATTAGATTAAAATGAGAAAGAACATCAATATAACGGTATCGATCTCGATGAACATAATGTTTTCAACTGACAACCTTAATGTGGACCTATTTTCTTCCTTCTATTATCATAGCGTTACTAGAATAGAATGGGTAGATACTAGGTGCTAAGAAATTCTGCAACCAAAGGCACCCATTATTGGAGATAATTCAAACATGGATTTATGATTGAATGTTATCTTATTAGAGCTATTTTTTAAGATGTAAATAGTAATAAACATGTGTTAGAATTATAGTAGAATAAGCTTGAGAAGATTTATTTGATTTCAATAAATTAGGAGTAGTTGCATAATATTACATATTGAACATATCTTAAGTTATTTTGTTATATTATATATATATAAATAGATGTCTTGAGTATGAATAATATGTAAAAAAAATTTGTCTTCCAAATTATCCCCAAAACTCCAACAATGATATCAGAGCTTGAGAGACTGTGAGATTGAGTGAGCAAACATAAAACTCCTGTGGCTGTTAAAAATTCAACTATTCTCTCATTTCAAATTTTAATGGTAAAAATTAACAAGTATGTGCTGCCAAGATAAAAGCTCATCTAAAAGGTCTTGCTTGTGGTAATGGATTGAAGATGAAAGAGAATTACCACCATTAAAAAATAATCTAACACTCATTTAGATAAGGGCCCATGAAGTTGAAGAAAAAACTCTATTTTGAATTAGTTGATGAGATGTGCACCAAGAAATTTTTGGAGAGAGTGCTCAATTGAAGGTTGATGAGAAGTGCTTAATATCAAGGAGTTGATGAGATGTGTATCAATAACTGATAAGAGGTGCATCAAAAATTATCAACAGGAAAGAAGTGTTTCATTGTCCATGGAAGAGAAGTGCTCCAACACATAAAATTTTTTTAACACTATGTTTGAATTAAGAGAAGGAATATTGGAGATAATTCAAACATGGATATATGATTGAATGTTATCTTATTAGAGCTATTTTTAGGATGCAAATAGCAATAAACGTATGTTAAAATTGTAGTAGAATAGGTCTCTTGAGAAGATTTATTTGATTTTAATAAATTAAGAGTAGTTGAATAATATTATGGATTAAGTATATCTTAAATTATTTTGTATATTTTATATGTATAAATAAATGTCTTGAATATAAATAATATATGGAAAAATTTTCTCTTCCAAATTATTCCCAAAACTCCAACACCTATAGGTGTTAGAACTATTGATAGGATTATGATTACAACAGCTAAGCAAAGATCATAACCTTTATCGTCAGAACCACCTCAGCAACAAGAGGACAGACCTCTGCATTAGTATCTCCTAGTGAGGTAGTAGTATGCAGAAGTGAGGTATCGAGGTTGACCCAAAAGATTGATAAGTACTAACTTGAAGTTTTAGGGAGGAGTTTGGAAGAGAAAATTTTTCTCCTTCGTATTATTGATACTCAATACATCTATTTATACATATAAAATATAATAAAATAACTTAAGATATACTCAATTCCTAATATTATACAATTACTTCTAGTTTATTGAAATCAAATAAAACTTCTCAAGAGATCTATTCTATTACAATTTTAATATATGTTTATTACTATTTATATTCTAAAAAATAACTATAATAAGATAACATTAAATCATAAATCCATGTTTGAATTATCTCAACATTCTTTCTCTTAATTCAAACATGATATTAAAAAAATTTATGCGTTGGAGCACTTCTCTCCCACTGACGATAGAGTACTTCTCTTCAATTATTGACACACTTCTCATCAACTTTCAATTTGTGAAGCACTTCTCTTCACTTGTTGACGCACTTCTCATCAACCTTCAGTTTGTGAAGCACTTCTCTTCACTTGTTGATGCACTTCTCATCAACCTTCAATAGGAGCACTTCTCTTTAAAAATTTGTGAAGCACTTCTCTTCATTTCAAGATATACTTCTCATGGATGTTTCTTCTGATACCGTATTCATTCTTACTGGCCATTGAGTCAAGTTGAGTACTTTTGTTCACTCAATCTCACAATCCCTTAAGGATCAAATCATTGGCTTTGATACCACTATTGAAGTTTTGGGGATACTCCTCCCTAAAACTCCAACACTAGTATCATTCCATTAGCTGTTTCAAGGCCTTCAGCAACATGATTCATCAGATAGCGTAGAGGCAAGGGATCGATACTCGGTGGTTCCCTACCATTTCACCTATCCCTACTTCAAATCCAGAAGAGGAGTAGGTAGCAATAGGAGATGATTAGAATGATAAGAGTGCAGGAGACACGATGTATAGCTTGGAACAGGAGGTGAGTACACTCTTACCTCCTAGGTATAATTTTGAAGATTCTATAGTACCTTAGTTTGAGCATCGGAGACAATATCCAATTTAAGTTTGAGGATCTCATTTTATAGATATCATCTTTATCATTTGGATTATTTAGACTTGAATTTGTTGGATTGGAACTGATTTCATTTAGTTTTTGTTGGATTTACTTTTATGATGCTTTGGAACTTTGGTAATTTTAGTTGGTTATTTGGAATTTGTTATTTTTCTTTTGTTTAATTAGTAACGATAAATTTCTTTAGATATGGTTATTTTTGTTTTGGTAATTTTTTGTGAATTTATTAATTGAAAAATATGTGTATGCTCTAATTAATCAAGTGATAAATTTTTTTATCCTTTTCATTGATATCAAATTCTGATAAGTCATTTTAATTTTAATGTAATTAAGATTCTGTTCTTTAACTAGGTAAATTTATTCATGCTTAAGGAAAATTATTTGAATTTATAGTTGAGGATAGTGACCGTGACATCTTTAACATTGTATTTAACTCTAAAATGAAATAAATGCAAGATTTAAATAAGTAAATAAAATGGATTTACTGTGCTGTTTTGTAAGCTTAGTAATCGGGAGTTGCTGCATCAAAAGTATCAACCACCATATAAAATAGAGAAGCAAAGTATGAATATGTGAAATAATCTAGGTAATTTAATAGGTTGATTCTTAATATTTAAGTAGCTTAACGGGTTAGTTCTTAATGAGTGATTCATTTAATCTAATTAAATAGAAATATTAATTAGGTTGTTTAGTTTCGTCATTCCATTAAAATCTAAGAAGAGAAAATAAAATGATATTAGAACGCATGCTAATAGGTTGATTAAAACAAATTTGGTATCGATATTTTTAAACCAACATAGGAAACTTGAGTGGATTCGAACCCTTTAAGCTTACTATTTTGTACATTTGTTTAATTACATTGCTTGTTAGTTAAGTAGTTAGTTAAAAATTCAGATTATTTATCTTTAGTTTAGATAAAATTTGATTATTTCAAGCGTGATACTTAACTTATAAATTCAATAGTGAACTACGTCAGGTTCTTTTATTTTTCTCTGTCAGAATCTGAGTGTTATTGTTTAAAGATGAAATTTTTAATCTTGATGCGATTGAAAAGTATCTGTTTGCGTCAAGCTATCTGAATCATCTATTGGAATTAACAGGGAATGTTCTAGCTAGAAGCTGTCTACTAAATTGCTGCATCTACCTGAAAATTGTGGAATGTACGTTAGGAGATGATGGACACTTTTTTATGTTCATTTAAATGTACGTTAGTTTTGAAGTGAAAAAATTTGTGTGTACTGTGTTTCCGGCAGCTGTGGACGGGTTTGTAGGGTAATTGTGGATGTAAACGGAATGCAATTTATGTTTCGTATTCTTTTTCTTTTTAAAGGAAAAGTTTCATTTGTTGTTTGATCAGTGAAGATGGTTGTTGATTTGGTAGGAACAAAAGTCTGCCACTAATCTCTGCCCTGAAATATCTAAAACGGGAGATGTTATTTCATGCCCTTACAAAGATAAGTGCCATTTCAGAAGCCTTCAAGGCTCAGGTATTAAAATACAATCAATTAACCTATTTTGCTTTTCTAATATATTTTATTTGATTAGACTGATGATTGAGGTGTTCATAAATGCAGAAACCAGCTGATATAGAAGGTATATGCCTATTTTTTAGTGCTGGAGGCCCATGCCCTTATGTTTTAGCCTGCAGATTTTTGAGTACTCATCGGGATGCTGTTGCTGCTGATACCTCGAGCAAGCTGAGGAAAATCTCTGAGGTCATTGGATTGAATAAAGATGTTCAGAAGCTTCTGTGGAAGAATACAATGAAATGCCCAAAAGCTGATACCAAACTCAAGTCTCTTGGACTTCTGATATGGAGTGTTTGTTCTTTTTCTGTTGGTCCTGAATACTTCTCATGTTTTTGGTTTTTTGTTATTAATATCATTCCACTGATTCTGAATTTGTGGTAGTAATATTAGTTGTGTTTCTTATCTAAGTTAGAGAGAGAAGTAATTCATTTATCATGTTCTATTCTATTGTATTCTTACTATTGTTATTTTGGTTAGGCGAAGTCAAAGTGAAATTGATTGAAGGTAAGGAAGAAGGAGATGTAGTTGACTCAAATGTTTCTCATGCCACTGATGTTAATGGTTGCACAAAAAGAGTTGATGACTCTGTGAATGAATCTGAGTGCTCACCAGGTGTTCCAGGAGAGAATAATGCTGAGCCTTGTGAAGCTGCAGAATTAAGGCCGCCGAAGAAAGCAAAATCTGAAATTGTTGAAAATTGTTGCTCTGTTGAAGTGGACAATGGTTTGTTTTTGTTTTCTTAATCTGAAGTATAATTGGCGTTAGTACGTAATTGCCATGCGTCAAGATGTTTCTTACTTGTCCAGAATTTTTCAATGCTGATGCAACTGTGTTGGAAAGAGGATGTTGGGAAAAACTGTGCAGAAACTGAACCAGGGGCTCAAATTGGTGATATACTCACGGAAACTGATAAAAGCTTAAAAGGACATACCCATGAAAAGAAGTTTATTGATTGTAGAGGAAAGCTGTATCTTGCACTTCTGACCAGTGTTGGGAACCTTCCTTTTCGAAAGATTAGCAAAGGACAAGAAGCAGAAGTAACGTGTGGTGAAATGGCAACGTGTACCAATCTTTTGCTGGTTTGTAGATTACATTTTATCAATCAAGTTGTCTAACTTATGACAGTTAGTAGTGCAGGAGACGGCAGTTTTTTCTGTACACTTGATAGTGTATGGGTTCTTAAAGTACTGAAAATTGCTCGTACCATTTCTTGGCCCGTTTTGAACGACACATATTTTAAAATCTGTTTAAAATAATCGAGACTTGTTATCCACAGGCTTGCTATATATGTTTGTATATAGGAGGTGTTTATCCATATATAGCATCACAGTATCTGGAATCAACACTGTCTGCTAAATTTTTAGCCATGTATGAGGAATCATATGTTTCTTTTTTCCTTTTCTACTTTCTCTATGGGTGGTGTTCTCTCTGGTTTTTGTTCTCTATATATACATCACGATTTTATATATTCAATGTTTCATATATAAATCTTTATTTTTCATTTTCTCAATGTGTTTATTTTGCTGTAATAGGGTCAAGCTTCAGAATGGGCTTTGCTGAGACGACATTCATCGAAAGATTTGTTTGGCATGCAGATACGTGTGGTATTTCCAGACACTTTGGCACATACTGTTGAACATATTGATGAGCAATGCACAGTGGATTTAATATGGGTTGCCCAACTGATATTGTTGTTAACAAGGGTGCTGGGTCATCTCTTCTTACAAAGCCAATGCGGATGAAAAGCATTATTGAAGCAACTTTTGGCACAGTAGACAAACCTATTATTAATAAGGTACATATCTGCTTAGTGCCTATTGTTCTTCAACCAGAAATTGTTTCTTTCATGGTTTTTAAGTTATCTTCCGTGGAAGTCATAATTAACCCTTCTGCTGCTGTGGAATATCTTATCCTCTGTTTTCCCATTTTTTCCGATATTAAAGATGCATAATATTACAATTCTGTTTTGCACTAGATGCGAACGGGCTATTTTTTAGAAGGAAAAATTGCATCGATTCTTTAATAGCATATATAGGCTGTTGGGGAGCCAGTGCAGTGACAATACATGGTCGACCACATCAGCAACGCTATAGCAATCTTGCTGATTGGGACTAAACTTACCAATGCATGAACAAGCATCAATATGAATGTCCTGAGTTCACTTCGTGCATGATTGCTCGAGGAGCCCTAATTAAGGTGGTGCATCTGGTTTGCATAATATCTTTTTTGCAATATGAATTATTATTACTTGCGTACTTTTGAGTGATGCAAATATACGCCCTAGCATGCTTGTTGAAGTCAATTTCTTTGTGAATAATTTTTATCGTGCTCTGCAGCCTTGGATCTTTAATGAAATGAAGGAACAGAGGCACTGGGACATCACTTCTGGGGAACGTTTAAACAGCTTGAAGTTTTTTGTGCGTTTTGGCCTCCAACTTTGGGGATCTGATAAGAAAGGTATGTAATAGATTAATGTGCTCATGGTGGCATCTAGTTGCCATACTGGATGCCTACCTACGTTGCTTTATTTGCATCATCAGCTTTTGTAGATGAGTGCTACTGTGTTTGTTGATTTAAATGTAATGCCTGATGAAATTATTGCACAGATTTTGCATGTCAGTGCTTTTTGGTTTTAAGTGCATGTGTTCAAACCTTTTGGAAACTTTTAACAGTACATACCTTTGTCAATGAAAACGGTAAAGATGAGAAGTCTTCCCATTCTTAACAATTTTCCCCTCTACAATGTTTACAATTGGCTATTATTTTTATTCAGGGAGGTGGTACTATTAATATTATACTTTAAATTGTTTGTTATTAATATTTTGCTACTCAGGAAAGTTGCCTATTTTATTTATGTTTTGAAGTCAATGCAGTTTAAAGCTTTATGTAAATATTTCTGACATGCTGCTAAACTTGATTTTCGATGGTCTCCTTCCAGGATTGGAGACAACTAGGCATTTCTTATAGTAATGGCTTAGCTACACTTACAGATACATACCTGTTGGCCTTTTAGATGGCATCCCTCAATGAAAGAACTGGCGTCCACCTGTGTACTTTGGTCGTGATGACCTTGAAACAATGATGGCCTATGATTCTGCGGGTTGACTGGGTATACATTTCTTTCTGATATGGCTCGTTAGTACCAGTTTTAAGATGCAAAATACGTCTTTTACTGCTGATTCGAGTATCAAGGTTCCTGATGGTTTTACTTTTTGCACCAATGCACAAATCGAATGCTTGTGATCGCGCGGAAATTGGCTTAAGTTTGTGTGCTCGTGGATGAATTTGATAGCAGTACAAAAATGTAATTTTAATCACATTTTGTTACTGGAAGCCAAATTTTTGTTGTAGTGTTGACATTGCTAATAATCTTCAAAGTGAAGCAGGATTCAATATTTCTTCGGTGAATTTTGTACTTTCTTCACTGTTCACTCGATAATTGAACTATACAATTTCTTGCTTGAAAAGTTTTGATTGAAATGCCAATTCAGACATGAGTTATCAATGCGAATTCTTTAATATTCAAGGCAGTTGGTATAACTCATGTCTGAATTGGCATTTCAATCAAAAAATACAAAATAAAAAAGGTAAGAAAGGAAACATTGAAGAAAGTAACTGACTTAAATTACCGTAAAATGAAAAATTGAATACTAATACTGCTACCAAACAGAAGGCCTAATATTCACAATCACCATATCGTAATATTTAACAAAAATTCCAAATAATCTGAATCATGTATTCAATTACAAGCAGCTAGGAGCATAATTGGTTGGCAGGGGGAACTTCCTGCTCCTTGCTCCTTGCTCAATAAACAAATATACAAAAAGTTGTCATAGGCCAAAATCGAGCATGTATAATTTAATATAGTACACTAACATAGAGAAATATGAATCTTCTTCCTCAACAACGACCATCAAGTTACTGTTGAGACACTAAGACCATCTCCCATTTCCACTTTTCAAAATTGAGGTGCCACAAGACCTTAAAGGATCGGCCTAGGTTACAGGTGATCATCTCCTTCTTCCATTTGCATCTACATATATCTCATTTGCTATCACCTTGATAAGTTCTCTCTCCTTATCATTTGACTGATTGGCAGCATCAAAGATGGACTTTGATCTTGTAATGGGGACGCTTTCCCCGTATTACATGGTAACTTGCAACTCCAGGCAAGATAGATTACAAGTATAATGATGCTGCGAACACAATGTCTCTCTTAATCTTGGAAACCCCCTCTTCAAATTTTAATTCTAGCTCTGTTTCTCCAATAGACTTTGCTGCTAGTATAAGTTGCTGAAGAACTTCCTCCAGTCTCCTAATTGCCCTGATCAAGCTACCCTCAAAAACCTGTGTTATTTCCATGATCTCATAGAATTTGGACCCTTTCGCCCAAGCATAAACAGCCTCCATGACATCAGGTCGAAATGAACTCACAAAACTCTCCACATCAATTTGGACCTGCAATAAAAGAAAACAAGAAACAGACATCGCCAGTCACTTAAAAGCCAAGTAAGACTCAGGATAATATATCTTTTTCAGAATTACACAGTAACATCCAATTAAACAGCAGCCAGCAGCCTCACTCTCACAATATGCCAAATTTGTATAGATCAACAGCCAGATTATTAACCTCTTGAAAATCCCTAATAAAGTATAGAAATATATCATATCCAATCTAAGTCTTGTAAAATTTTTCAACGCGTTTGTGCAATAAAGAAGGTTAAATTATTAATAAACATTCACTGCATGGCATGGAACTCTTAAAAATGAACAAGGAAATCATGATCATCATTGTCTAATTTGCAAATCATGACAATTTTCTTCCTTCCAACAACATTTAATCAATTGAACTGAAGTCCAAATTAGAAACCTATGATATAACAGATATAGTAAATCTAAAATATGATATTTGCAGAATTATGATAATAACATATAACCAGTACTGGCATTCTTTGTCATACTAAAAGATAGACATGAGCAATCCATCTCCAAGGTTCAAATTGCATTAGACACCCAAAACAGTTAGTATGACAACCTTTTATAAAAAAAAGTTACAACAATAGTATGCCTAATGTCCATAGAAGAACCAGTAGGTCTCCACCACACCACACCCGAAACAGAAAGGAAAAAAGAGAAAAAAGCAGCCAGGAATAAGTTCCATGAATACCTTGCACTCCAACTGAACTTTGGCAACCCTCCGAGCTGTATCTTGTAATTGTGTAAACAGCAACTCAAGCTCTTCTCTGGGCTTTGTAGCATCCTGGAGCTTCTCCTGCCACACAAAACATGAGAGAAGAGAGACCATTTCTTCTACCTTTATGTCTTTAAGAACTCCATTGAACATGAGCTCTGTAAGGGTCAGCTCATTAGCACTACTGATTTCACAAGCAACTTTCCCTTTCAGTTCTACAACATCATCACTTGTGACATATCTGGAACAAGATCCACAACATCATTAGGTGATATTTCTAGATGACATTCATTTTTTAGCTTTTTGGCAGGAAACAAATAGGATTAAAAGAAGATGCTTGGAGTATAAAAAAAATATATATATTAACATGATTTATTTAATATCATCAACCTCCACCAAGAACCTTAAAGATTCCTTAAGGTTCATGTTAAGCCAGGCGTCTTCATATTTAATATTGATATGAGAAGCATTCTTCTGGGAAACTATGACAATTTCTAGTACTTCTTCCCTCCACTGCCAGCACTTTTTATTAATATATCACAAAAGGTCATAAATAAGTTCACACCCACAAACAATAAAAATGACATAGGTGGCCTGATGAAAACATTATGGAACTCTAAGCCGGACTCCAATCACAATTGAAAGAGAAATGTAAACAGATCCAGAAAAATGCAAATACATGTTGATGCAAGATTTTGTCACTTGGTGTCATTTCACATTCTGAGTTATGAAACAAGTCAAAAAGAAATTCTTGCTCTTACAGCTGTCAAGTAAAGTGAAAACCAGGCAGCTTCCAGAGAAAGAAATACACAGAAGAGAAAGTATATGAAAAGGTTTTATTACCCGAGCCTCCGGAGAACTCGTTTTCTTGCCTTCAGCTCATCTTTAAATGCCAGTTGTGTGGAAGAACGCATCTGTTTCCTAATTGACCTAATCTTGGTTGTCAATTCTTGCTTCATGTGTAACAATTTGAGCTTTTGACCAATAAGTGGAGACTTCGCAATTTCATGCTTGTCAAATAGGCTCTCTAAAGCCTCTATCCTCTGGACTGCTTTCTGATATGAACTACTCCGAATCTGAAATTGACAAAATTCGTATAGTGATGACTTTTAATGAATAAAATTAAGAGAGAATCTGCAAAAGGAAGGTGAAGTATATACCCCCATATTTGATTCGGGATCGAGGGGCAATCCACTAGAATTTCTAGCAAGAAATTCAGATGTTGACTTCAGCATGTTTTCTCGAGTTTGCAATGGTAAAAGATCCTTTGGCATAGGCAAACGAGCACTACTTAAATTAATAATCTGTACAAGACATAAGATAGAAGATGAATTCTTCTTCCTTTGGATGACACCTTATTGAAATTAAAGATGAACAAAATAAGTTAAAAGCCCCCACAACACTAAAGGTTTTCAAAGCACATGCCCTTTGCATGGAAATTATAACCACTTAGTTATTAGAGAAGATGAAAAGACAAATCAACTCAAAGCAGTTTTTCTAAACCCGCGATTGCAACTAAATTTACTTCACTGACAGATATAAATATTCATAAGAAAAACAAAAATTGGCTTGGCCAATATTTCAAAGGATTACAAAGTACGTATTTTTGGCGGCCTTTGTAACCAAAGCTTAGAGCAACAGCTATAATCCTCGGTTCATTCCACTTCAAACTCAAAAATTCTTTTCCCTTTTAGAGCAATGTAGCCATGCAGGTAACAAAAGCTAATGTATCAATGAAATATGACTATACAAATATCAAAATGCAGATATGGGCTATAAAGTCAAAGATTCGAAAAGATAATTAATATGAAATTTTGGACAGTATAAACAAGACAACAATGCCTATATGAACAGAAAAAAAAGTATCAGTAACATTGCCTGAGAGATAGGAACAGATACGACAAGAGGTTCTCCAGGCTCTTTTAGTGGAACAATTTTGAACGTTTTCTTCCCAGCTCCATCTTTGCTTACTACAGATCTTGTGAGGACATTCACAGTGTAATTGGCATCTTCAGGTCTTTTACTTGCATCATCTAAATCATGCATTCACATAAAATAATTAACAAGATTAAATAGTTAAGATACCACTCAATCACAAACAAATATAGCTCTCACCTTCATAAACACTTTTCACCTTCTCAAATTCAATAACTACACCCCACGTGACCTGGTCCTCAGTGGAGAAAGAAAGAGACTTATCATCGCTATTGGTGCATTCAATACACACAAACCTGCCAGGTTGCAAAAAAGGTAAACAGTGCTTTGGAGAGAACATAATATCACGAACATCCTTTTTCAAACTTTTGTATTGTTGTAGCAGATTGTAATAATTCTTCAAAGAGTCCTCCTCTTCAATTATCATTGAATCCCTTTCCTCTTCAAGGCCTTTTGCTTGTTTCTGCAAAGAAACATTTTTATCAGATTAAAAAGTACATACTTCAATATTAGGTGTGAAGGCATAAATTAAATAGTGCAGATGTAAAGATTACTGTTACTAGTTTAAAGTAAAAATGGAACAGAACACAATCATGCAAAGGAAATAAATAGGATGTCAATTCCCAAAACTGATGTTCCTTTTTATTTTTTATCTTGAGTTGGAGAAACATTAGGCACAGAATTATATCTATTGTCTTCTTTTTATTTTTTTAAAGTAAAAATGGAACAGAACATGATCATGCAAAGGAAATAAATAGGATATCAATTCCCAAAACTGATGTTCCTTTTTATTTTTTATCTTGAGCTGAAGAAACATTAGGCACAGAATTATATCTATTGTCTTCTTTTTATTTTTGTCATTTTTGAAGAATAAGACAAGTTCTTATTGATGGTATCTAGCTTCATCTTGTAAATCAGCTTCTTATGCTTCACATCCTTCCTGAAAAGGTCTGTCATCCCATCTCTCTCTCTCCCTCTCTAAAAATTTCAAGCTCAATGTTTCTTCTATGTTTTATACTAATCCATTCAATTGTATGTTATGATCTCTCCCATTGACAGCCGCAGAAAACAATAGTGAAAAACCATTTGCATTCAGGTTTTTTAGGCCATTTCAGTCCATATGTTACTGAAAATAGTAGCATTCCATCTGGCCACCTAAACTCCCCATCCTCAAAGCAAACCCTTTCAAGCCATCTCTTCACCTAATTCAGGTTTAAGGATTGCCAACAATCTATGATTCACAATGCCAAAAAATTATAGTTTTAAAATTTCTGTGTTTGATCCTCCACTACCAATAGCAAAAGCAATGCTGGGAACCACTCCCATATTTTACAGCTATTTTGGTTCAAGAATATGAAAATTGAAATGTAAATTTGCATATATTCTGTCCAATTGCTACTTGAACTCCAAATGTAGAGAAACTATCAACAAGAGAAAGTAAATGCCACCTGAGAACAATGTCAGTTACTGACCCAGATATAGAATAAGGATCTCGTAATCAATATTGGTCCCAGAAAAAGAAAATGCAATAAACCACAATTGATAAAAGAACAAAGTTTCATCAAAATTAATCAACAACCAAATTACTCCCTAATAAGCGCCACTTTTATTAACTGACCTCAAGATCAGGGATGGCATGGTCGGCTTGAAACTGATAGAATGAATTACGGAGCAAATTTTCAGGATTGCCCTCTTCACAGCGGATTTGATTCAAAAGCATGTTGTAGCTTAGATGGAAGGCACTGGAAAGTAATTGAAAGCCAGTCAGTAGATGCACTTTCAACAGAGAAAATGTAGACCATCTAATTATCATTAAACTACAGTCACAATAAAGAATCAAGTGCAAGCAATGTATAATAGTTCTAATTTACAATATTAACCTATTTTGTTCTTTGTAACCCACATCATCTGATCTATTTACACTTATTACTCGTTAGGTTGCCGAAATGCTGAACCAATAAGGAGGTCTTAAGTCTTAAAGAATGGGATGGGAGTTCAAGAAAATCAAACTAGTACATATAGAATATTGATAAACTAACATGTAACAAATAAAGATTATAAAACATTTTCCTATTGGTAATAAAGAAAAGAAAAGAAGGAACAGATAATGACCATGTCCAGAGCAACATTTTACTTCTTTTCTCCCATTATTAGAAAAACACAAAGCCAGTAGATTAGAAAAAAAAATCCTACTTGTGAATCTCTTTTTGCATATATTATTTTGCAAAATAGCACAAAAGGACTCACATTGCTAAACCATGTTTAGTACGGAATGAGAATTATGGTACACTTGGGATTGAAGTGTTTTGGCTTCAAAGCCACAGCAACCATGCAATAAAATCACATAATGTCAAATATTGGTGAAAAAAAGTAAGTGAGGTGCACTAAAAATTGGTGTTTATGAAACATTTTTTCAGCTTTGGTTAAAGTTTCCGTTTACAAAACATTTTTCAGCTTTGCTTGAAGAGTTATGATTTGTTTACAGCAGCCATTTTCTAAGACATTCAAGTCTATGGTGACAACATTGTATTGCTGGAATTCTAGTTATTCAAAAAAAAATCCTTACATAAGCTTATGCATGTAAGCAAATTGAGAAATAATCCTACCATGGACTAATTTTTGAAGTTCAGGGCACCCAGAGGAAATAGCAGTGTTAACCAGGTAATTAGTAAACACTAGACAAGGCATTAAGCTCCCTTATAAAGTGTTCAAAAATTTCTTCACTTCTAATTTGCAAAGGCACAAGGATAATACAATTTTGAAATAGACCATCATTTCAATAAAGTTGAATCCTCTAAACCAAGGATTTTGTTTGGTAGATCCAACAACCTGAACAGAGCCTAGACAGTGATGCATGTACCTGTTCAAACTATCAGCACTTCCTTTAAGCATCATTTTAGCAGTAGAAGGCTCCATTTTGTCATCAACCATAAGGATGCATATCCCACGTTCATCAATGCCTCGACGACCAGCACGGCCACTCATCTGTATGTATTCTCCACTAGATATCCATCTAAACTTGTCCCCATCAAATTTACGCACATTCGTAAACACAACAGTTTTTGCAGGCATGTTCAAACCTATACTGAAAGTCTCTGTGGCAAACAAACACTAAAGACAAATCTATCAGTCTTCATGGCACTTCAAATAGTTAGAGAAGACAGATTAGTGTTCACACTGGTCATGGGTTGAGAACGGGAATTGAACTCTAGGCTCAAATAAATCAATCAAAATAGAATTGCTGCAACTAAAAATAAATGCTTTTACAAGTAACTATATTATCATAAGAAGTCCAGAAGCGAATGCTGCATGCCGAGAGAACATATAACATTGTTTACAAAGGGAAGGAGCAAGGGAGGGGGAGAGAGAGAGAAAAAGATTTACTAACTCAGCCTATGAGTTAAACTTCAACTGTATTGTTCAACCATAAAATGACATGCTACTTATTGGTGTTTGGAAAACATATAGCGTCGACAAGAAGATGAAATATAACAGGGAAAAAATTCAAAATGACAATCATAATACAACAGATTTATGCATTGGCTAGGAAATTGATATGAAGTTGCTGGTAGCCTGCTTCTCTCCCTTGACTGTAGCTCAAACAATTAAGTGTTTAGAAAGCGTCAGGCAACTTGATAGTTATATCTAATACTAATAGCTCAATAATTTCTGATTCTAACCATACAAGATAAATAAAATAAATATTAGCTATCATCATTTCCCAGGACATGCATAACCATAGTCATAAGTAAATGCATAATTTGCTCCCAACCTTGATCAGTCCTTCTTGAAATAATATCTCAATCACTTCCTTCAATATGGGAAGCAAGCCAGAATGATGCACACCTATTCCACGTTTCAAGAGAGGTAACATATTTGAAACCTGTTTACAAGCAAAATATAGAGGCATGATAAATAAAACTTTTGCAAAAAAAACAAAAGTAGACACAGGCAACATGGGGATTTAAAAAGAATATATGACCAGGCTCTTAGCCAAGGCACAACCACCAAACGAATTGTAGTAAAAACAACAATGCTAAAACACTGAAAAGTATAACTTGACTCCAGAACATCAATTCTCACTTCTTAAAAGAACTGCATGATCACCCGCTTTATCCAGATGATATTATCAAATCAAAGTCTAAAAATCCTCTAGCAAAGATTGGGAAGTAATGAGGAAAACTGAGACCTAGATTTACAAAGCAGATGGAGTTATGAAATATATCTTTCCACGTCACATATTCTAAACAAAAATGGGTATCACACATATGCTCTAGCAGACATACAATATATAAATGTAAAAATCCATGCATTCATTTTAGAAGAAGACACAAAACTTGCCTGGGGTAGCTTCTTATCATCATCTGAAAGCATGTCCATTGCACTCCAAAAGATAGTTTCTATGTTCACTTTCTCATCATCTACAGTTAGATCCATTTTTGCCATCTATAATAGAAAACACAAAAAAGAAGATTAAGTGTTCACAAATCAAAGATATAAATATCAAGACTTGACATAGTGGTTAATGGAAACAAGGAAAGAGAGAATGTACAGAAAAAAGGGAATGGCATACTTAGCAGCTAAAGATTCCCAAATAATATAGGTTTTTGATAACAAAGAATTGTAGGATTCTCCGTTCTTTTTCATTTTGGAAATTAGGGATCTTTATACCAAAGCCAGGGGGCAAACTTTGTATTGATATTACATTGTAGAGACATTTTTGTACCACCAGTTTCTGCAAAAACTGCGGCAGACCACTGATTTGTCTTATATTGTATCTCCATTTTGAGCGAAATAAAATTATGTTCTATACTATTATTTGATAGAAAAAGAAAAGAAAAAAGAAAAAAGACAAATAGAGAAGGATAAACACCTTCCACAGTTGATTTTCAAAAAGACTCTGCACCTTGTATCATAAATCACGGCACTGATTTGCTGAATGGATACCCAAATTATTAATAACTTACAAATATAGGTAGGAGGGTTTAAAGGCTTACTCCAGTCACAAATTTATTCAGCAATTAAAGATATTGCGCAAGCTAACACTAACAAGGCCTAAAATATAAATGCACATTCAAATATCCACATCCCAATCCTAGAGGTAAAAAGGGCAACAAATATTAGACCAAAAGCGCAACTAACCTGCATTGCAAGAAATTCACATTCTCTTTTGCTAAAGCTGAAAATTATGACAGGATCGTATTGCCGCTGAATGATCATTTTCACCATCTTGAAAATATCGCTTTCTTCACCAAGTTTGCCTGCCATCAAACCTTTATGCCGCTTTCCATTCTCCCTTTTCTTTTCGCCCTCACCAGCAGGAATTAATGCATTTAAAGCTTTATGAAAGCTGTCCTCACGAAATTTACCCTTTTCATCCACTACCAAGTATAGTCCATTACCCCCAGCAGGGAAAATATAGTGCTGAAGGGGTGTTGGCCGATAATCAGTGTAAACAATATGACATGGTTGGTGGTGGACCTGCATTATAGCCACAAAAATAAGCAGGAATATTTACCCATTAATGACTCAAATAAGGTGAATTTGATCAAATGGCTTGATCTGCTGAATGGGGAAGGGTGAGGGTTCAATAGTCATACAAAGGTGATCTAGATTTACAAATTCTCATAAACCATTTATTTCCAAGTCTTCACAAAAATCTTCTATTTTCTACTCCAGATTGTATAGGGTCAAAATTTTTAGTGTTTAACAAGGAAAATTGCACATGTTATACAATTCGTTCTTCTAAACATAATAATGATATGAATGTTTCCAAACATCTAAAATTATTTTAGTACAAACTATGTTATTCACTTTCAATATGAAATGCTGGAAAGAAATTCAAGCATGGCACAAGCAAATCACCTTTGAAACCCAATCAGCAAACTCCTTTGCATTAGGCACAGTTGCTGAAAGGAATACAAATCGAGAGTTCTTAGGGGCCATCACAATGCTCTCTTCCCACACAACACCTCTCTCACGATCACGCATGTAATGTACCTCATCAAATATGACCCAAGCCACCTCCCGCGTAATCTCTGAACCTTTGTACTGCATGCTACGCCAGATTTCGGTTGTCATCACCTGAAATTAAACTGCATATAAGCAATCCATAAATCAAACTACTTTGATGCCCAAAAGAAAAAACAATACTGCCAAAATGACCTACCAAACAGGATGCATTAGGGTCAATTGTTACATCCCCAGTCATCAAACCAACATCCGAGAATTCTTCTTTAAACTCCCTATACTTCTGGTTGCTAAGTGCCTTAATCGGTGAAGTATATATCACACGTTGATTATTCCGCAATGACATAGCAATAGCATACAATGCTACTGCTGTTTTTCCAGCGGACGTATGGGCTGATACCTGTCAACAAATAGAATATAAAACAAAGACCACAAAATATTGATCTTTCATCTATAAGGCATTATCTCACGTCAATTAAAACATTATTAGTACATCGTTTGAGTACAAAACGCCTTAAATAGTCAGAAGCACTCTCAGAACTTTAGCTGAAACAAGCAGAAATTCAGTTGATCAGAGAACTTTTTGAACAAGCGCTTAATAGAAACTTTTCTAGAAGGTGTTCCTAAGGTAAGAAAAGCACGTGAAATGCATTCTAAAGAAGCACTCAAATACCTTCCGGGTAGTTTTCTTACCATAAGCGCTTTCTACGAAAGCACTCGGAAACTAAATTTAATAAGCTAGAGCTCTCAACAAATACAAAAAAAAAAAAAAAAATCTACAAATAAATAAAATCAGGCAATCATCAAAGCAAGAATCAAGAGAAACTACTAGAAAGCATAAAAATTGTGAGACCAACTAACTAACCATGACGGACTCGCCATTGTCTAGACACTTGATAGCTTCCGACTGAAAAGGGTCTAGAGTAAACGGAAATTCCTTAGCAGGTTTGGCGTCAGGTTGAGCAGCAGTGACAGTAGTTAAAGAAGGAACATAACCGGGCGGATACGACACGTCGTGTAGACAAGTTACAGGTTTATCGTCGTCGATAATCCCCGTACCATTCGAATTCTCTCTTTGTATCTTCTGCGGAGGCTCAAATGACTCTTCAATTGATTTCCTCTTTACTGAACTCATCTTTAATCCACCACTTTGAACAGAAGAGTGAGCAACACAACCAAACAAACCCTAAAGCTGAAGCAAAGAGAGAATTAGAAGAGATTCGCTCTCCACAATAGGTGGTTGTTCGGGCGGCTAGACTGCCTAAGGGGACTGCGATCACAAAATTGACGGATTTTATAGTACATTGGAAACGCAGCGTTTCGTTTGAGGTCGATGAAAGAGAGAACCAATAGTATTGGACTGGAACAAAACCCACAAACAAATTAAAATTGACAGCCTGTTTTTAACTGGGCTTTTGCAGGCTTACCCAACCAAATAAGTAATTATCAATTAATTAGTGATATGAATATATAAAAATAATAACCAATTTAATTTAATTAATTTAGAAGTTATAGTTTTAAATGACATTTAATATAATTCGCAATATTATTTCTTTTTTTATTTCATGTATGTGTTAACAATATTACAACAGCTAAAAACATAAAAATCAATTGAAGCCCTCACACTCCGTGAGCTATTATACAACCCATGAAGCTACAATTCTGACATGGCTCCAGTGCCGATGTAGCACCTATCAACCAAAATTTCAGGGATCTTTGAATATGTCTATATATTTTGAATTAAGATAATTTATTTTAATTTTTTTATATTTTTTATATAAATTTTGTGTTAATTATGAATATATTGTCAAGTTGTTATATTATAATGTGAATAAAAAGTAAGGAAAAAAAATAAAAAAAAAATAGATGAGATTTTTATTTGAAGCTATTCTATAACATGTTTTTACGAAAATAAAATTTTCATTGTAACGAGAACTATATCAACATCATAATAAATTTATCTATTTGTTTAAATGAATAATTCAATTTATTTAAACGGAGTTGAGGGTTCTCTAAATTAAAAATTGGCTCAGATTCATTTGAATGAATTGAGCAATTCATTCGATCGAATACTTTAATTTATTCGAACAATAAAATCAAGACTTTCTAACTTTTTAGGTATTAAAAAATCCGTTTAAATGAATTACAATTCGTTCAATCGAATTCATTAATTCGTTTCATTAATTCATTTAAATGAATTTCGTGTTTGATTCAATCGAATAGACAAAAATTCTTACGAAATGATTATTTTACCCCTATTTAAAATTTTCTCCTTTATATTTTTTAAAGATAAAATGATAAATTTACCTCGCATTATAAATAGAGGTTAAACCCCTTTTCTCCCTCACATTTTCTTCTTTCTTCTTCCTTTTTTCTCTTCTCTCCTACAATTTTCTCCTAGCCTCTTAAAACCCATTGCACCATCTTTCTAATTTTTTTACTTTTCTTCAATTTCTTACTCATTTTAACGTTTTAAACCTTCTATAAGCTTCAATTTATCGAAAGGGACAAAAAATCATAAAAGAAGAGAATTAGGGTTTTAGCTCAAATTAGGACTTTTCAAGAATTAGTCAAAATCAAAGTATTTTTAAGGTATTACAAGATAAATGACGACATTTCTAACATATTTTAAGTGTTTATTTCACATTTAACAATTTTAAATTTGGGGTATTACTATATATTCGAGAATTTATATTAGTTTTAATTGTGAAAATTTATGTCATAACGTGTTATTTAGGTCATAGGATAGTTAATTGTCCAATAAGGCAGCTAAAATGTAAGTTTGGAAAAATGCATGTGAAACAGAACAATACCAAGTTATTGTTCTGACGAAAATTTATGATATATTCGTCGATTTCACTAAAATAGATAAGATTATATTAGTTGAATTATAAATTGAATTCGAATCATTAGAAATCGAATAAACTGTCAGAAAATAAGAATTTACTGATTTTATTACAAGTCAACTGTATAATACCTATATTAGGATTCATTATTTGCATATAGGCTGCTTTTATACTTCGATTATGAGAATTAATATAGTTATTGGCATACATATTTAGGTGACAATACTCGAGTGAGAAACCTATATAAAGTACCGAGGAGTGGAGGGTGATTAAAGAGTTTATACCCTCCCTAAATTGTGAGTGAACCTCTTAATTTCTTTTGTTACTTTTAAAATTGTTTTCTAACAACTTAATTATTTAAGGATGTTTTAGAATGTCACGCCCCAACCCATGAGTCCTACATGTAACAACCGTTACAGATTCTCTAGGATATATCTAATCACCAGAATACACCCTGTGAGCCTGTAAAGCCTTTATAAAAATCTATTCCAAAACAAATATGTAACACTTCCAAAACAAATCCAACCCATCACCCAAACTTCGATTCATTTTAAGAAACCACAAGCACTTTTATAGAGAATATTTTAATCATTTTCTATAAACCAATCATCAAAGTATAAAAGTATTAAATCTTAAGTGAATCAAAAACAATATCCAAATAGTTATACATTTGTTTTTATTACATAAACGAAACTACAAATTCAAATCGCAAAACAACTCCAGTGGACTCGGACTTCTCTAAGTGAGTCGATTAGCAAAAGTATACATGAGATTCTTTCAACCTGGAAGAATCACCACCACCGAGCGTTTGCTGACAATCTAAACCTGAAACTAGAGAGTGAGGGGGATGAGTATACGGGAATATACTCCGTGAGTGAATTAAAGTAAACATAAATAATAAAATTTGATCCATAAATAGAAAAACAGATTCAAGATATATTACAACAGTTCGATAAAAACAATAAATATTTCTTTTTATTTGAAACCTCAAATCATATATTGAAAATCATTAGGCTGACTATCTTTCTCGGAGATTACCCTAATCCTAGACATTTTGAGACCGTCAATGGATTTTATATGCAATAAAATCATGCTATTTTATAAAAGATAGTTTTTATACACAATAAATAAAACATGCATGGTATTTTAGAAATTATTCCCACTATTGACATTCGTCTCGAGTAGCCACGGGATGACGTCCGTGACTGACTCGACGAAACTCACAGATGGACGAATCACATCTTCCTCATAATATCACAATCATCATATAACAGTCTCACCTGTGCAGCCTCCACTCACCTAGACGACCTCTCTCTCAGGCCGTTGCCTAATCACATATACCAAAAAAGTATCAATATACATTCTAACATACGTATGAGACTCGAATGCGTGCAATACATGCTAACCTGGGTTTCATAAAATCAAATAATATGCGAAAATCAGATAAAACTCTCTTTATATACCTAATGATGTGAACCCGTAGGCTAAATAACCTAAAAACCCACGAACAAGTAGATCCTAACCCGGAAAGCCAATATGGTCAGATTAGAAAACCTTTGACCTGATACTTAGATTAATTCTTGAACCAAGGGTATATTAAACCAAAGACCCAAAGAATAATAATC
>JAVXUL010000014.1:1454479-1466049 GCA_035590515.1 Trichilia minutiflora | reverse complement strand
ACATATTCTTTTATTTTACATTCCATGGTTGTTGCATGTTTATATAAGCATACTCCAGGTATTCTGGGGTGTGACAACTACGCACATCCTGCTGCTGCTGCTCAAGTCCTAAACTAGATGGAAGGTTAACCTGAGCATCCTCTATCTTAATGGCATTACCCTCTCTAATGGAGGGACCACTAGTCTGCCTCGGAACCCATATACCAGGAGCCTATCGCTTATAGTGCATCTTGCGAAGAGTAGTCTCGCGCAACATATTCGGAAGAGGCGGAGTCTTGTTGTCCATACCAACTAATGTGTCTGGGTCCATCTTTCGAATCAACTCTGAGATCGGATGCCCATAATGCAGGTTGTATCACTAAGAGGCACCCCGTATAATGCTCATTATCATCCAGTAAGTAAGGTTTGGTCTCTGATGTGTCATAACCCACTCCATCCACCACATATCCTTTACTGACATCATCATAAATTTTTCAGAACGGACATTCAAGTTATAAACAACAATCAAATCCAAGATTCGTTCATTCAACTAAAGCTTGGAGGGTTTATTCTCTATGGTTTGTAGATTTGGGTTTCAGAAAATGATCCTACAAGCCTCAAGAGGGTTAAAGGTCAATGGATAATAATGTTCTCCCCCGGGAATCATTCTAAACTGCTCTACCTAAAATTCTTCATCCACAGCAAACTCAACACCTCTCACCCAACTTCTAAACTTTGTCACCATATTTTTACCAGTGGTTGGGTCTTTAATGTCAAGATTTGATTAGAATAGTTTTACTAATTCTAGATAGAACTCCCGCTTAATACTTAAAAATGGTAACCAACCAAAATGAGTAAACTGGTTTAAATAAGAAAAATGTATCTTACTTAGGAGTTCAAAATCGATTACCCGACCAGGAGTTACGATCTTATGAGCGAACTGAGTCATAAACTTCTCTTGCTGCTCCTGAGATGTGAAGCCCCATAGGTTTGGATCGATTGGAATTGTAGAAGAAGAAGATTCTGCAGCTTTTTGTTTCCTTTGATCAGATGGTGCAGGAACTTTCATACGATGAGGCATTGTGAGAAAGAGAGATGATAGTTTCTGATTTTCAAAGGAGACGATTGAGAGAATGGGAGTTGAAATGACAATTTCAAAAATTTATATATAGAGAGAGAGTGAGAGATTTGAATTTAAAGAGAGTGGGGGAAGAAGAAAGGTTTCGACAATTATGAATGTCAAAGGTTGTACTCTAAGCTCAAAACGATGTAGTTTTGAGCTTCCATCGGGTAAACGTGTCGATACGTTTTAAAAGGTATCGATATATTTTAACGTTTCCATTCCAAGTACGTCACGAAGGTATCGATACATTTTAAAAAACACATGAACGTATCGATACATTAGGTCGTAAAAATCAGCATCTCCGTCTCGAAGGTGTCGATACCTTTTGGAAAGGTATGGATACGTTCGTCCAATATTTCAGCATGTTTCAAGTGTATCGATATGTTGATTGAAACTTGTTGATACGATGCTTGGGGTATCGATACAATGATGGATTTCAAGCAGAAAATATGCAAAGACTACCCAATATCCATACGCAAATTAATTAAATAAAAAGTATATCGATATAAAGGTTAAACAAATTAAGGAAGTTAATTAAAAACATATTTAATCAACATTCATCATTCTAAGATTGTTTCTCAAATAGCATAATCGAGTTTTGTCTAAAGGCTTTGTGAAAATATTTGCTAGTTGATTTTCAGTACAAATATACTCAATGTAAACATCATTCTTTTGCACATGATCTTGGATAAAATGATGTCGTATCTCAATATACTTGGTTTGTGAATGATGTACTGGATTCTTAGTGAAGTTTATGACACTTGTGTTATCACATATAAAAGGAATTCTATCTATATGCCGGCCATAGTCTATCCATTGATGTTTGATCCATAAGAGTTGTGCGTAATAACTACTTACGGATATGTACTCGGCCTCGATGGTAGATAAAGCAACAAAATTTTTCTTTTTACTCACCCATGTAACTAATGCATTCCCTAAGAAGTGACAAGCTCCACTTGTGCTTTTTCTATCAACTTTGTAACCCTAAAATCTGCATCCAAAAAACCTTTCAGAACAAATGAACCATCCTTTGGATAAAATAATCCCAAGTTGGGTGTGCATCTAAGGTATCGAAAAATCCGCTTCACAGCATTTAAATGAGATTCTTTGGGGTTTAATTGAAATCATGCACATACACACACACTATATAGAATATCGAGTCTAAATGTAGTAAGATATAACAATGATCTTATCATGTTCCTATAAAGCTTAGGTTCAACACCCTTGCCTTGCTCATCTTTGTCCAAAGAGGTGGATGAACTCATAGGTGTGTTCACGTGTTTATCATCTAAAAGTTTGAATTTTCTCAAAAGATCCTTTACATATTTTGATTAAGAGATATAAATACCATCTAAAATTTGTTTAATTTGTAAACCACAAAAAAATTTAGTTCTCCCATCATACTCATTTCAAACTCCTTTCTCATCAATTTTGAAAAATCTTCACATAATAAATCATTTGTGCTATCGAAAATAATATCATCAACATACACTTGCTCAATGAGCATGTCATGATCTTTTGTTTTAATAAAAAGAGTTTTATCAACACTCCTCCTGTCAAAATTATTTTTCAACAAAAATTTACTAAGTCTCTCATATCAAACTCTAGGTGCTTATTTCAAACCATAGAGAGCTTTAGTTAGTTTGTAAATATGGTTTGAAAATTTTTTATTTTCAAAACCAGAAGGTTGTTCAATATAAACTTCTTCATTTAGATAACCATTTAACAAAGCACTTTTCACATCCATTTGAAAAAGTTTAAAGTTTTTAAAATAAGCAAAAGTTAAGAGGATTCGAATAGCTTCTAATCTAACCACGAGAGCATAAGTCTTATCATAGTCTATCCTTTTCTCTTGGCTATATCCTTGAGCAATAAGCCTAGCTTTATTTCTAACAATGTTTTTGTGCTCATCTAGCTTGTTTTCAAACACCTATTTTGTGCCAATGATGAAATGATCCCTAGGTCTAGGAGCTGAGTCCTAAACTTAGTTCCTTTGAAACTGATTTAGTTTCTCTTGTATTGTCATTATCCAATCCTCATCCATTAATGCATCATCTACTTTGTTTGGCTTTAAGTGAGACACAAATGCAAGGTTTTGTATTTTCTCAAGATTTTGAGGAACATCTCTAGATACTCTCTTAGTTTTAATTCCTTGAGAGGGATCATCAATGATCAATTCTCTAGGATGATGAGATGCATACTTTCAAGCCCTTGGAAGCTCCTTAGAATGAATCTCTACATGCTTTTCATGCTTTTCACTAGGATTCTCACTTAACCCCAAGTCATTCAACTTATTTGTCACATCTATCTCATCAATCTTCTCTTTAGCAAGCATTTTCATCATTTCATGTTCTAATTCATCAAATGTAATATATATAGACTCTTTCACAACTCGAGTTCTCTTGTTATACACTCTATATCCTTTGCTCCTAGATGAATAACCTAGAAAAATATTCACATCTTACTTAGGCTCAAAATTTTCAATATTGTCTTTGGTCTTAAGGATATAACAAATGTATCCAAAGACTCTAAAATATTTGATTTTAGGTTTCCTTTGATACACCAACTCATAAGGAGTTTTACCTAGGAATTTTTTAATCAACACTCTATTGGCAATATGACAAGCTGTATTAATCGTCTCAACCCAAAAGTATTGAGATAACTCATATTCATTGAGCATGGTTCTATCCATCTCTTGCAATGGGGATGGTTGCCACTCTTGGTCTCTTGTCTGCTTATAGGCTCATCACATGAATATCTGTTGATTGGCTGGACAAAGAATAGCACACATAATTCCTACGAGCATTATTTGATAATTTTATCAAAGTAGGGCCCCCTAAGATGATCATGAAGAGGTCTAGTCCTTGGTTATCTTCATCTTTCCAATGTTGCCCGACTCTTGGGAGGATATACGGAGAATCCACAATATAGTTAGTGAGATAATTATTTTTAACTAGTACCTCGATCTGATTTCGCAGATCCTCACATTGATAAGTTGTGTAGCCACCCTCCTTGTGAAATTCGTATAATCGACCCTTACTTTTCTTGGGCACCTTTACTTTTATACTTTAAGGGTGTGGTGCAAATAGTCCCCTATTCTTGGCATACTCATAAATTTCTGATAGGGGAGCTTTTAGGGTCATGAATTCCTGGGTAGCTACCTACTTTATTCTTCTGAGAGGATTCCTTACTAGAGGGAGTCTTGGGGGTCTCTTGTCCTTGCGTGGCTTAGAAAAAAACTTTCCCTGACCCTTGTCAGTTCTGTCTGTGCCCTTCTTATCAGACCTGGGGTTCCCATAGCGATTTCTCGTACCTTTTTGTCAACAGAGGCTTTCTCTTATCTAGGGTCGCTCGAGTCTCTTTCTTTAGCCTTGGAAGCATTTCTTCTTTTATTTTAATTTTATTGAGCAGCTTATTTTGAGCCGCCTCATATGTGTTTACTGCTCGTCGATGGATAACATACCAAGCCCTCTTCATCCAAAGGCCTTTTTTCAATCCTTCTAATGATAATGGATGGTAATAGGCACCCAACTATATTACCTTTTCATGATATCTCCTGACAAATTCTTTTAATATCTTTGTAGGTCCCTATCGTATATTTAGCAGAGTGCTCAGATTTCGGCTAGTGGGCTATTGTCCCCTTAAACTCATTTTTAAAAAGGGTTGCCAATTGATCAAAGCTGCTGATACTGGTAGGTGGCAGGCTCTTGTACCAGCGCCTAGCTAGTCCTTCTAGAGTCAAAGAAAAGGGTTGGCACATTTACAGTTTCGTCAAGCCGTGAATTAGCATCATCTCTCTGAACGTATCTATGTGCAAGGAGAGGTCAATCTTCCCTGAGTAGACAGTTAGTTGAGGCATCTTGAATTTTTTTAGAAGGCGTAATGCCAAAATTTTCTTTGAGAGGGGGGATGTGAAGGTAGAGGCAGGGGCTTCCTCAGTCCCTGGGTTCTCTCCCTGAGTAAGAATACTTTATGCTCCTATTTCCTGCAACATCTTCCTCACGCATTCCTGTATCTCCCTCCTATCGGTGGCTGCTACGGCTTCCCTTTCTTGGGTATGTTTCTCATTGAGGTAAAACCTCATGGTAATGGGGGTTAAGCTGGGCTTCACTCTCATTTTACTCATCTCTCTATGATGTCTATCGACGTTATTTCTCCTATGCTCCTGCCCTTCATAAATTTTGTAGGAAGTGTTGACCTCATGAGGTACTCGAGGTTCATCCATCAACCTCTCTGTTACGTTAGCTTTTTCCTTTAATAAGGTTGTTAGCCTGGGTTTGGGTGCAATCTTCGAATTCTCTCTAGATGACCACTTCAGGGAGTTTGGCTTCCCTACTCCCCAAGGGGAGTGGTATTCTTTGCTCTCTCAGGGAAGCTAGTTCCCTGGCCATCTGTCGTCTGATCTCCAGGAGCTCCCTTTTCAATACTTTGGTCCTACTAGCCAGGAGCCTATCTGTATGTTCACTCCTAGGCTAGGGTTCTTCTAGCGTGAGCGGGGCTCTCCCTCTTCCTCAGGCAATGCTTTTACTAGAGTTGGAACTTTGGTTTCCTTGTATTCATTCTGCCATCCGACTTTATCAAGGACCCGATACCACCTTTTCTCTTTTCTTCCCTCATCAAGTAATGCTTTAATGGTTTTTTGTTAGATTCTCACAGACGGCGTTAGCTGTTGATGCAAGAAATGTTTGCAGACCTCCTTACGGCCAACGAGGAATGACTTAGCTGATGAGGTGAAAGTGCAAAGTAATTGTAATAAAATGTGAGTCTTTGTTGGGTGATCGTTGAAAACTAGGTTGGATCCGACAGCGCTTCACCTCTTAAGCCTGTAAAATAATAACACCTTCAAAGTCACATCAGGAGGGATTTCAGTAGGAAAAATCTGATGCCTAAGTTAGAAATGATGAAGAAAAATATGGTGAATTCTGGCAAATAAATCGAAATTAAATGTGAGAATTATCAAGTGTGAAGAATAAGAAGTCAACGAAAAATACCAAAAAAGAGTATAAGAAGAAGGCCAAAAAAATCCCCTCTCTTCGTTGGAGAACCCCTCTTTTATAGTGCCTTGGTGATGGTGGCTAAGCATCAAAGAATGAAAATGATGAAACTTTTGTATCTTTGAACAGTGTGTAGTCGTATTCCATTAAACCCTAACTAATATTTCTATGAATTTCAGATCTGTTACTGTCACATTGTCTGAAAATGAATGAAGGATTGGACAGGTAACTCCTAGGACAAGGTACCTACTCCTATCATAGGGTCTACTATGTCAGCCATCATTTCTATTTTTGATAATGTGGGTGCGTAATTGGGAGCTCTCTGGTCGTGGCTGCCTGCACGCTGGTGAAGAGGAAAAGTTCCCCCTGAGAGGCTATTGTGGTTGTAAGGTTGATCTTACACTTCCTGAGGGACGGATGGATCCATTCCTGAGACGGATATGTACTTTCTGAGAACTTTGGCTGTTAACTACCTGAGGGTTTCAACCGTTGGATACCTGAGAATTGTGGTGCATCTCTAAGTCCTAAGAGTAAACCACTTGAGGGTCATGGATTCCCCTTGGGAGGGGAGGGAGTGTTGCGTGTTCACATGAGAGGTCGACTCCCTAGGACCAAAACTTTATTCTTCTGAGAGGTTGACTCCCTAAGACCAGAGGCTAAATTCTCCTGAGAGGTTAACTCCCTGGGATCAGAGGCCGAATTCTCTTGAGAGGTTGAGATACCTGGGACGGAGAGTGTCACATTTCTCCCTGACGAAATCCCACGTATCACTCGCATATTCTCCCCAAACAAATATAAATCCTAATTTTTTTTCATTCATCTTAAATTAAAAATATTTTTAATATTATTAGGAATAAATTAAAAATAATTATTTTTTTCTAAAATTCCTCACAAAAAGAGAACGTGGCTAACGCATTAATGGGAAATGACTCCAAAAATCTCTAAAATTAATCCTCTAACCATATATAAAAACCATCATATTTCACAAAAAGAATTACGTTTTGATTTGGTTCTAAAATGAAAGTGTACATAGATAATTTGACTAAAATCCAAGTTCAATCACAAAAAAACTTTAACCACCATACTATTATCGTTGTAAGATTTATTATTTAGTGCACTTAAATTATTGGGGATTTTATGTATCAGTATTTGATACCATCTAGAGAGAATGCTTATAAAAAGTTATTTTTCTAGAAAATCAACAAAGATAATGTAACAGTAAGCGAAGAAAGAAAAAAGAGAGAAGATTTAGATTTTCTACTTCATCTAGTTTTTTATTAAAATGTATATATAAAATTGTTAAGTATTATATCGATCTAAAATTTAGTCTAAAAATTTCTAAAATCTTGTTTTATAGTCTGAATTATGGAGATAGAGTTTTATGGTCTATAGTATTAAATTAGTTTGTGAACAATAACTTGCAAATAGGTAAAAGTTTTAGATTTTTTCACTCTATATAATTTCAATCAAAAGCAAAAATTGCTTCGTTAGTCGTTAGATCGTGCTAAAATTTGGTATGAATGTGTTTAAAATCTTATTCTATAATCTGAATGGTAGATATGAGATTTTTCAACTTTTAGCTCCAGTTTTGATTCATGAACAATAACCCACAAAAGTATAAAGTTGTAAATTTTCTTTTACTCTATCCAATTTTCATCAAAATACAGAAACGGATTTGTTAACCATTTGATCATACTAAAATTTTGTATGAATGACTATGAGATCATGTTCTACGATCTAAATAGTAGAGATGGAGTTTTGTAAACTTTATCTTTATATTTGGCCTATAAACAATAGATTTTATTTTTGAGATCTTATATGACCCTGAGGTCTGATGATGATCTCACCCGACTTGAGGTGATCCGATTCAACCTCAAGGTGATTTTATCCAATTTGATCTTGAGGTTTTACAAGACCTAAGATTATTCCACCTTATTTGAGGTGATCTTATCCAATCCTAAAGTCTTACTCGAGCTGAGGTAATCTCATCTGACCCTGAGATCTTACTTGACTTGAGGTAATCTCATCTGACTCTAAGATCTCATCTCATCTCAATATGGACTCATCTGTTTCATTCGATCCCAAGATCTCATCTCATCCTAAGATAGTCTCATTAATCTCATCCAATTCCAAGGTTTCATCTCATCTTAAGGTAGTCTTGTCCATCTCATCCGACTCCAAGTCATATTTTATCCCAAAAGGTCACATCCGACACTGAGATAATTTCATCTAACCCGAGATAATCTCATTCGATCTTAAAGACATTTTATTTGACCCTAAAGTAATCTTATTTTACCCGAGAAGATCTCATCCGACCCCAAGACTTTATCCTAAAGAGGTCTTCTCAATAAAAAAAAAAACTAATTTTGATAATCTAAATGAGGTCATCCAAAATTAGGTCATCCAGACCTGTTCATCCAAAATGAGATTATTCAAACTTAATAATCCAAAATGGGATCATCCAGACCTGTTCATTCAAATTAGATCATTCAAACTTGATTCATATAATCCAAGAGATCAAAAAATCATTCAATAAAAGCATAATTTTAGCTCTAAGAAGGAAAACTAAAAGTCATTTGTGGAGAAGCAGTCCCCAAAATTTTTTAATTTTGAGAATGAGATCAGTAAACATGAAATCTTAGATTAGTTATGATAATTGTAATATTATGTATATTTTGTTGTATTTTTATCTCTTTTATACCAAGTTTATTCACTCAATATCGAACTCATTCGCTCAATGATACCGAGCTCATTTATTAGATACCGAGTTCATTCACTCGATATCAAGCTTATTCGCTTGATGATGCCGAACTTATTAATTTAATGTAAAACTACTTACATTTTTTAAATAAGACTACATCGACTTCAATTGCAAAGTTACAAATATCGATTTTATCTGTGAAGTTACAAATATTGTTTTATGATAAAGTATCGTTTATGTTTTTTAGATTATAAATAGTCTTATGTTTTGTGACAGATTAAAGTTATCAAATTAACCATATTTCATGAGCCGTTCATTGACCTAAGCTTTGTATTTCTTGTACAAAGCTCTCTAACTTAATACTAAGCCTTATATTCTCTATGTAGAGCCTTCTTACTTAATACCAAGTCTCACATACTCTATACGAAACCCATGGTTCTATGAGAGGCCTATACACAACATAGTTTTAATTAAAAATAAAATTTTATTGAAAACTGAGGGTTTATATTAGAATAAGTTAAGAGTAATTATTTTCTCTTAAAATCCTTTATAAAAAGAGAACGTGACCAACGTATTAATGGAGGACAACCCCCAAAAATCTTACAATTAACCCGCCAATAATATATAAAAACCATCATTTTTTAAAAAAAAAAATTACGTTTTAACTTGATTCCAAGGAAAAAAGGTACATAAATAGTTTAGTTAAAATCTAAATTCATTCCCAAAAAAGCTTTAAACACTACATCTTTATTGTTATAAGATTCATTATTTGATATATTAAAATCATTAAAAGTTTTATGCATTAATAAATATATTTTTTTTAGATATTTTATAAATTCATTCAAACATAAATTATATAATTATTAAAATATAATTTAAAAATAAATGAAATATACTTATGATTGTGAAAATCTTAAAATTAATGAGTGCAGAATTACTGGTCTTCATTGGACATATATGTTAAAGGCTTTCTGAGACTAAAAGTGAAAAAACAAAGTTGATCAAAAAATTAATTATCATGGGATAAAGTTATAAAATATTTGAAATTTTATAATTTTGATGGCGTGTGTTAATAAATAGGTAGAGGGGGTGCCGGCGGGGGCGAGCGCAAATAATATCTCACCTTTAATTTTGCTGGCCGTCTGTCTTTTGCCGGCTTACCCAACCAAACAAGGGACGAGGGTAATTATCCATTATTTGATGATATTAAAATATAATTATTTTGATTATAATTGATTTAATTATTTAAAAGTTATATTTTTATACGACATTCAAGATGATGCATAATATTATTTTCTTTTTTATTTGATCATTTGATAATATTAAAATTAAAATATTTTAAAAATAAAATCAATAAACAAATATTTTAATATAATTTTTTTAAAAAAATTAAATAAATAATTTAAAATATTAGAAATATTAATTATTATCTATAAATATAATAATCTAATAATGATGAATTAAATTTGAAACGTATTTAAAATATCCGTTATTAATTCGATTTTAATTATCCAATCATGATTTAAACGATTCAGCTAATATTTAAAAAAAAAATAACCGAACGAAACTAGCAACAAAGATAAAATCCAAGTATTTTTAGTTATAAAAAATATATATATATTAACCATTACATAAATTTTAATCATTACTTCAATATATTTTGAGTTCACATATTTTATTTACCCCCTTATAACATAATTTTAAGAAATTTAAGTAGAAGTATTTTCAAATTTTAAAAGCTTTTACTGAAGCTATAACTATGGAACCATAAAAATACTAAAATGTTAATTATTAATTAAAAATTAATAAATTCCAATTTAAGCATAACAGAAATTAAACACCCCAATATTAAAACATAGCTAAAGTATCAAATTTAAAATATAATTTTTATTTTAACAAATAATTCAAAAAAATATACTAAATTATACCATTTAATGCACACTAATTATGCTGCTGCTTTTTTCTCCTAATTACATATATAATATGACATGATAAACCTGAAAGTGATATATAGTTGGAGGTAGTGAAGTTCATTCCTTCCCAAAAGAAAAATAGAAAAATTTGTACCAGAAACAATCAACCACAAGATTTTCCTAACAAGTTGTAACAGGGTACTAGCAATTGGAAGAAACATACATTAAAGTTGATTCCAAAATCTATTGCAAGGAAACATAAAAACATACGCGAGAAACAAAAAGCACTAACAAAATTGTGTAGAATTCAGAGTTTGAATACTAATTCATCCAAGAAAGCAGGGAAAAACAGAAAACAGTACTGTATTAAGATCAGTTGAAGGTGTGTCTCGCACTTAAATCACATATCGGACTTCCCTAATCCTGTCAATGTTTGATCTCTAGAGGCGTCAATGCTACTCTGATTTGGAAGTCTTGTAAGCAACAACATCATCTTTATACTCATTTTGATTTTTAAGGCCCTTAACCCACCCACCATCAATGGAATCAATGCTTCCATTCAACCCATCGTCCAAAAAATCGCCAACCCGTTTCACCTTGAGTTCCTTTGGTTTAACAGGGTAATTGCCAGAGAAGCATGCATAACAGAAGTTTGGAAAATCATTGCCCAGTAACTTGTTCATGCTGCTAATTGGCAGAAAAGCAAGCGAATCACACCCAATAAACTCTCTGATTTCCTCAACACTCATCCTGTTGGAAATCAACTCCTCAGAACTTGGTGTATCCACTCCATAGTAACAAGAAGCTATAATTGGTGGGCTGGCAATTCTCATGTGAACCTCCTTAGCCCCAGCCTCCTT
>JAVXUL010000014.1:1438272-1453712 GCA_035590515.1 Trichilia minutiflora | reverse complement strand
TTATAACGCTAAAGATGTCAAAGTATAAAATGCTAAGAAAGATTTGCATATGCTTCTTCTAGTATGCATAATTCGTTCTATTGAAAATGGAGGTCGATTTATTGACTGACCTTTACTATGTGTGATAGGATGGATGATGAAGATGCCATTAAAATCTACTCCTCACAGGTGTTTAAACCTATATAAAATGAGGTTGGCTCTGAAATCAATTGAAGTCCTAGTTGGCAAACTCTAAGAGGGGGGTAATTGGAGTTTTATAATTTTTAAACAAAAATTTAAAGAGGTCGTGTTGTGAATGCAGATGGAGACTAAACACGCAAAATTTAAAATGCATACGACACGATTTTTATAGTGGTTCGACTACATGTCTATGTTCACTCTTCTCGGTTGAATCCATTCACACCAAGGATCACTATATCTTTGTTTTACGGGTCAAGAGAAACCCCATATATAACTCCTTCTTTGAATGGGTGAAAGGCAACCACAAATACAACTTTCTTTTCCAACGGGTAAAGTGTAACCCAATGTAAGTCGTTCTTTCTACGGGTGAAGAGAAACCCAAATTTTGTCTGAAATGATCAGAGAAAAGTAAAGATCAAAACTCTTTAAAAGAGTATATTTTTCAATATACACATACTTTCTCTCACTAGAATAAATACAAAGAATTTTTAGAGGGAATAAAATTAATTGCAAAGGAATGTTTTCTTGCTTTGATGATCTTGTTCTTAATGCACTTCAACAACTATTTTTTTTTCAAATTTTGTTGAATATATATCTGAAATAAATTGCTTCCAACAGCTCTTTTATAGCCATTAATGATGGTAGTAAATGCTTCTGAACTAACCGTTACAGTCTTGATTTTCATGAAGGTATCGATATGTTTGAGTCTCAAGCTTTGAAGGTATCGATACGTTGATCATGGTATCAAAACATTTTCACATAAAAATGATGATGTCCGTCACAAACGTGTTGATGTAGGCCTCAGGGTATCGGTACGTTTGGAAATTCTTTCAAGGGTATTGATATATTTGTCCAGGGTATTGATATATTTGAGTGGACTATTAGGGTACCAAAACCTTTTCACGTGAACGAGCATATCTTCGTCATCAACACATCGATACGTTGTGCAGAGGTATCGATATGTTTAAGTGCAGAATGAAGGTATCGATACGTCTGAAGCGAGGTTTTGATATTTGGGCTGAGAATCAGTACTGTAGCTTAAACGTATCGATTCTTCGATACGTTTGAGCCCTGGTGAGCTTTCTTGACACTTTAACTTTATTTCTTACCTACAAAAATGTATTTTTCCTTTCCAAAAAAATAAAGTGAATTATATTTGCCCTTTTAAATTTTATGAACATTATTCACATGTATAATTCAACTTTGTTATACATTTTGGCATTATAAAAAACAAAACATATAAGATTTATTATCAAAAATAAATATACCATCAATCTCTATATTTTATATCATCAAAAATCATCTTAGGGCTATCAAGGAATTTGTCACAAATGTGTACGATGGACTTGTGACACGCGATATTATTCTTTGGGTTTTCTTTCCATGAATCAAGAAGATAAAATTAGATTCATTAAGGATGGACTGAGTAAGGAGTCTTTAGATGATATTCTATTGACCCTTGAGATGTAATTTTATGGATCTGTGCAAAGACAACTTCTCAAATTATGGGATTTATTTTTGGATGAGCATGAACGATATAGTCTTGGGAATCTGACTATAAACGACACTGTTTGTCAGTTTTTAAGAAAATTGGATGGAAAGCCTATCCTCGACCCATAGAGGACATTCAAGTCGTTATTAGACGTAAAACTAGAGGAAGATGTGAGCCACAATCACAACTATCAATAAATAAGTGTGTTTCTTTTATTTTTATTTATACGTTTTTTTTTTTTACTTTTATGTGAGTTTACTATTTACTTTTTAAATTTTTACTGTTTATTTTCAAACCAGTTCTTATTTTAGTCAGGCTACCTATATAGATGTCATTATGTTGTTCCTCCTTTTTCTCCATAAATATGCGTAATCACTCTCTTCACTTTCAAAGTTAGGCCTAATGTAAAAATGAAAAATATCCCAGTTCGTCAAATTCGTAGTTTATGTGTCTTTTGTGGGTCTAATTCTAAAAAAGATACAGTGTGTGTTAATACAGCAAGTAATCTAGGAAGGGTATTAGCCGAGAGAAGAATTCATTTGGTCTATAGAGGAGGTAGCCTTGGGTTAATGAGGTGTGTGTCCTCAACTGTATTTATAGGTGGCAGTCAAGTTCTAGGTGTTATTCCTATACCTTTAACTGAGGGAAGAATTATAGGGATCACAATTGGAGAGGAGCTTCAGGTAGCTTTTATGCACGAACGCATTGCTAGAATAATCTGTAATTCTGATGCTTTTATATGCCTTCCAGGTGGTTTTGATACTTTGAAAGAACTTTTTTAAGTTGCTTCTTGGGCTCAACTGAATATTTACCAAAAACCTATAGGTCTATTATATCACACCCCAACCCGTGGATCCCACACGTGACAACCGTCACAGACCTCCAGGTTGTACTCAATCACACAGAATACAACCTGTAAGCCTGTAAGGCTTTTATAAAACCTGTTTTCACAAATATTTCACATCACATTTTTCAAATAATCCAACCCTTATACCTAAAACTCAAGATGAATGAAGCAAAACCACAAATACTTCAATATACATGTGCACATACGTAATTAAAAACGTTCATCCAACTAAAGTCAGTAGGGATTAATCTTTCCCAAAAGTAACTCAAACATTTATTAAAAAACTGTTTGTCTTTCATAAGTTTTTCATAAATAAAAGAAAAGTAAAAACGACCACCAGTGGACTACGGACTTTACAGAGTGAGTCGATATGACTATACCTGAGCCTTCTAGTTTTGGAGCGATAACCACCACTAACTCGATCTATCGCTTGTCCTGAAACTGAAAAGTGAGGGGGGTGAGTATACAGAAGTATACTCAGTGAGTGAACAAAATAAAAACAAAAATATATAAGTACATATATAAATATAGATATATATAGATACATCTTCACAAATCGGGTAATCAATGAGTAAAAGTACGATTTGAGAACAAATAAATCAAAAGAAAGCTTCTTTTTTCTTTAAAAATCTCAAATCACGCTATGAAAGTCATTGGGCTGGCTCCTATTCCCGGTGACTACCCTGGCCGTGGGTGTCCCGAGACCGTCAGTGGGTTTTATATACAATTAAAACATGCTATTACAAAAATATCCTTTTAGATGCATAAAGAAAACAATGTATGGTTTAATTACACAAAACAAGCCCACCACTGATGTTTGCCTCAGATTAGTCACGTGGTGATCTCGTGCTAATCCGATTGAGACTCACATGTGATCAAACCTCCACTCAAACAATAATCAAAACACCATATAACTCCTCCACCTATGAAGTCCCACACTCACCTAAGCGACTTCTATCTACTCAGGCCGACCCTAGGCTACAACCAGTAGCTACTATGCACAACAGGCCTATATGGCCACATCATCATTATACATAAAAAAAGGCCTCTCATGGCCATCATCACAATAAATATCACAAATTGGCCCAAAGGTCATATCATCAATACATCAAATAAAATCAGCTCAATGGTCATAAATCATATAAATCATAAAATGTGGCTAAAAGACCGTAACGATATCATCATGCACATATTATAAATCCAGTCTTACTGGCCAAATCATCGTCATATAAAACACACATATACCTTCATTTTTGCATTTAGAGAATGATAAGAAAAACATTCATAAATATTTATATGACATTTCATTTATAAGGAAAACAAGCTTATAAATAAAGAAATAAGATAAAATAAAAAAGGGTGTCCACTCACTACTCAGGGAGGGTATACACTCCCTAGTTTTTCCTCATTTATCGGCAAATTACGCGAGTACCTCGATCTCGAACTGTCGTCTAATTACATGCATAAAATATTATCAATATGCATTCCAATATACATATGAGTTCGAATGCGTGCAATGCAAGTTAACCCTGGGTTTCTAACGTCGAACTATTATCCAAAAATGTCTAAAATCCTTGTTAGACCTCGAACTAACCAACCAAAACTGATACGAGTCCACATTGCTACTAAACTAACACATTTCAACTAATATACACGATTTTAACTAGTGGGCCCCATGCATTCGTTGGAACAGTAACCAGAGTTACTGTTCACATTCACCCAAAATCTTCGAAATTATAAATCTAACTTTCTACGACTTCCACAACTCCTTTATAACCCACATTGCATATAAAAACTAAGATTTAAGCGATAAATCTAAGACAATCGATACGAAAGCCCATACTAGTTGAAATGTGTAAAAATGCGAAATGAAGATACAAACAAGCTAGAATCGAAGCTACGAACCTCGTGGTGTGGTCGGTTTGCCCCGATTTTGCCTCGAAATCAAAAAACCCCAAATGTTCCTTCCAAAACCCTAGGTGCCCTTCCACGAAGTCACACCTGTATCGTCAAAATGACGCCCCCAGCATGATAGACTCGTAGAATGTGACTTGCAGGCGAAGAGAAATTGAAGTTTGGCAAGGATTTGGGCGACGGGTAGAGAGAGCAGAAGATGAACGGGCACAAGAGGAGAAAAAGAAGAAAAAAGGAAGGAAAAGCTAAAAAATCTGACCCTTGACCCCTATTTATAGAAAAAGGATGAAATTACTAATTTGCCCTTAAGTTTTCTTAAGGAAGAAGCTTCTAGAAGAGGGTAAAATCATCAATTCGCGCCGATTCGATCGAACGAATTAAAGTTCGTTCAAACGAATTACCCCCTTTGATCGAACGAATCCCTGTTTCATTCGAACGAATCCTTCGACGTCTACAGAAGTTAGAGAGCTTCCAAATTGCCGGTTGAACGAATCCTCATTCGTTTGAACGAATCAATACTTCAATTGAACGAATGGCTCCTTCAATCGAACGAAGTCCAATTCGATCGAACGAATCCCCCTATTCGTTCGAATAAATCTGAAGCCACAAATTTTCCAAAGAGTCCTCAAAATTTCAGTCGAACGAATTATCCATTCGGTCGACTGAACCTGTCAAAAATTGAAATCTCACTTTAATACTCCCCAAATTGGAAAATATCATTGGGGTCCCACTCAAAATAAACCTTACTTTTAATTACATTGAGGTTCCTGCTTTTACGACCCCAAAATTCTATCTTAGCCAATCTAAGTTACGAAAGCACGCTCACACGCACACGGTGTATGAAATGAATGTAAACGTATGAACAGGACAAGTAAGAAATGACAAATATACCCTCGGGGTCTAAACACGGGTGTTACATATTAAATGTTAATAATTTCTTTGATAACTTATTATCTTTTCTTGATAAAGTTGTGGAACAACATTTTCTGTCATACTCGGTGCGACAAATCCTAGTCACTGCTTCAACTCCAGATCAGCTGATTGACAAATAGAAAGCTTCATCTATAAGCCTGATTCGACAGCAACTCAAATAGATTGATTTGGAGAAAAAACAAAAAAGGCTAAGCTATATTTGATGCTCTGACTGCAAGTTTTTATGGTTTGATTAAAAGTAGATTTGTTTTTCTTTTGTAAATAAATTTGTTACATATTGGTCATTAATCCTTGTAAGAGAATGTGTATTGTAGGTTTTTCTTTTCAGTAAAAGCTAACTCATATGATATCTCTTATGCTTTACCTTTCTGTATTTAGACATTGAGAACAATGTCTTAAATTGATTGAAGGGGGGATAGTTGATATTACATGTTGTATTTTGTTGTTTTTGGGTTTTGTATGTGTTTAAAAAAAAAAAGAGTAAGAAGATTCACTAACAGTGTCTTGTTTATGTAAAGATGGATAAGTAAAAGATCTTTTCCCTCTTTCGATCCTTGAGACGCATCTTAATAGTGTCATTTTTCGTTAAGCGAATAGTTTTTATGTATTTTTGTGTGTTTGTGTTATCATTTAGCATTGATTTTTGAAATTTATAGTAAGTTTTTGTTATTTGCTTCCGTTTAGATTATTCAAATCTGTGAACTCTCATATAGTTATTGGTTAAATGGTTGTGTCCATAGATCTATTGAGCAAAAATTTTATAAATTATTCTTATCACACACACACTTTGATGCATAATTATAGGTTGCAAGTTGAGGATTTGACAATATTTGTTTTGACAATTTCATTAGAGTTTCATCTAAGGGCTAAATAATAATAATAATAATAATAATAATAATAATAATAAATAATTCAGAAATAAATAATTGTTCATCTCCTAAAGAGGCTCGTAAGGGTGTCTTAACACCTAATGCCCTAAGGCCAACTGGTTTGGGAGTCATTGGCTGATGAATTAAGTTATAAATTTGTTTAAATTTAAAATCATCTTCTAAAGAGGCTCGTAGGGGTGTCTTAACACTTAATGCCCTAAGGTCAACCTGGTCTAGGAGTCATTGGCTGATAAATTAGATTATGAATTTATTTAATTTTAAAATCATTTTCTAAAGAGGTTCGAAGGAATATCTTAAATATAAATAAGAACACTATTTTGTGTTCTTAGAATATAATTTGATGTAATTTTGATGTATTAAAATTAATTTGTAATGAATTGTTGTTCTCCCATCTCCATGAATTTCTAAAGTTCTAATTAAGGTTATAAGGTTGATACTAAGGATGAATGATATGTTCTTTAGATTCCGTCTTTATTTTTAATGTTTAAACTCTTTTTATTAATTACATATACATGTTTTGAAAAATCTTTTTAAGTATTTAAACTTTCTAATTTTTATGTAAACATTTGTCACATTGAATACTTGAAAAAACTTTCTTTGATTCATTTGTAAACATATGGTATAAAAAATACTTTGAACATTAAATGTCAAAAAATACTTTAGAACATTAAATGTCTTAAATGTTTTTCTTATATTTTCTATCAATACTCTTCTAATCAAATATTGATTTTTTAAAGAAAATATATTTATTATGCATTAAACGATTTTCATCTTCCAATTGGAATAACTCTTTAGTTAAACTCAATTGAGTTAGATTATCAATTTCCAAAACCTTAGTATTTTAATTCTTATTTAATAATTTCCTCTTTAAAATCAATCCAACATCTATTCTACCAAAAATATTGGATATTGTTTGGACATAACCAATTGTACTCTTAACAAAAATACTCCTTGTGAGTACGACACTTGAACTCACCGGACTATTATACAACAAAACTACCTATATTTAGGTACAAAATCTAATCGAAATCATGTGTTTACATCTATAATATAAAAGACAAACTCTAAAACATGCGTACTCAATAGTTTTAACATGGTATATAGGCAGGTTACTATGTACACAATGAATAAAAATTGTGAATGAATAGGCAATTCAAAGTATGTGTATCTAAGTGTTACCAGGAACTCGAGACAGCGGTTAAGCGGGGAAGTGTCAAACTATAAACTAATCCAACAAATTCCAGATCCATGTTGATTTTCAGAATTCTAAAAGCATGCAGGAGCCAACCAACATATTATAAAAAAAAGACAAAGCATAAAAAAATTCTGAAAAAGGTTGTAAATGTAAATCCATTCAAATACACCAATGATGTTTCATAATAACATTACATCTGAACCAAATTTTGTAGGCAAATAATGAAAATCCTATATCTTCAATCCAATATTTATTTTGAATACAGATCTCCTAGCAAAAAAATGGCGAAGTAAAATGTATTTAACTAACATTCATATTTTTCCAACAAGCCAACCTCACACACCACCTGAGCTCTGCCTCTTTGCATTTAAGGATGCTTGTTCTGAACTGCCTTTTGTCACTGCGGAAGCTCAAGTTCCTTTTGTAATGTCTCCATTGTTTGTAACTTCTGTCTTAGCTCTATAAAGTCAACCTGTCAGTAGTTCAAAGAGTAATTAGTTGAAAATAGAGACATAATTCAATGCATCCAAAAGGCCTGAAACAAATGATAACCACTCTCACTCCAAATTTGAATAGAACTAAATTCAGAAGTATTTTGCATCCACCACATAATTCACTTTCAACTATCATTTGAGTCGCTTAATAATTAATAACCTTTTTTCAAATTAGGTTGATAATAACTTTTATGTTCTATCTCCAAAAGAGACTTTCCACTGTTCCATCATTAGAGAGTTTTTCATTAGGCATTACAATCAAATCACAATTGGATCATAATCTCGAGAAGTTAAATACAATCATATTGGTGACTGCATACCTCTAATTTGAAACATCTTGACTACTCTACAGCAAGTTGACTACAAACATATTGAAGTTCCTACAATGTGAAAAGGATAAGTTAGGGACAATTAATCTTTCCAGGAATTGGGAGAAGAAAAGTACATCTAGCCTACCACAGAAAATACTGGATCATTAGAACAAAATATATGATAACTTGCCCCTCTTATAGGATGTGTTATGACCAATGTAATTCTTAATCATGTATGAAACTACATTATATGTGTACTATACGTGAACTATATAACCAGAATACCCATATGAAGCAATTAGCTTGAGCAAATCTGTGTTCCGAGTCTCAGCTTCCATTAACTCTTACTTTAACTGAATCGACTGTAACTTCTCCCTGCTAAGTGATGATTCTAGTTCTTCTATCTCTGCTTTGAGATTGGAGCTAAGATTTTTAGTGGCTTCCACACCTTTGGATTTCCACATGAAAATTTAATGTTAAGTACAAGGAAGTAACATATAAAGACAGCTAGAAATATATTACTCAAAAGTTATTATTAAGAGTGAAGCAATAAGAAACTCTGATATTCAATGAACTGACACATTTTGCAATCACTTGATGTGCTGCTTTTTAAAAATGACATACCATTGGCTCTGAATCAATATTATCCATAGTGATTTCTCTTATTTTTCCTTCTTGTAAGTTTTACACCAAAATCCCTAATCTTCTGTGATGGCTCAATAAAAGTTCTCCCCATATAGTATGACCTTATCAGCCCTTATTGAAATGGAACCACGGCTTTGTTTGCATAACCAAGTGCAGCCACAACCCCAGAATCTAGTACTGCTATCACAACATTGCACTCAACATGAGCCTCAGTGGCAAGTATTTCCTCAAAAGCCTGCCTTGATTGATAAACCAACCTTCCAAAAACAACTGAATTAGGTGATGCAAAGTAAATATGCTCAAAGATACATTGCTTAGGTTCAGGGTGAGGTATCAAACAAAGTGATTATATACCATCTTTGTCAACCACCAAAACTTCACCAGAGTAGAAATTATAAAAAGCAAAAATTGGAATTGAAATAATAATCCAAAAGATAATTATCAACAAAAATTGAAAACACTATAGATGCATAAGTCATTTTATTCAATTTCTTGTTTATAAATAATGAGTTTCAAACATTCTAAAACAAAGAAATTTGAAATATTTTGGCTCAGTATAATATACCATAAACAAAGTGGATAACAATTCCCAATTTAACATTATAACATATGAATAAATCATCCCATTATGAAAATACGACCAGGATGAACTTGTCTAGTCTTCATTTAGTGTAAATACATAGGCAAACTTATCTTCATTTTCTTGGAAGTAGACATTACAAACTTTTTCACTCAAGTAATACAAGAATAAAATGCTTCAAATTCATTTTCAAGCGCAAGATTTTAGAACAAATTAGTGATGTATGCTAACTCAACCAATATTGAGAGAGGAGAGAGGGGTTGGCAACCAACTAGTCCTCGGGATTTTTGTCCTTCAAATATTTTAGAACCGCTTTGGTACCTTTATTTAAAATTGTCCTTTGTATGCCACAAAAAACATTTTAAAGCATAAATAAAATGATAAACTACTATAATTTGATTTCAGTACCGTTTCTACTAATGTAATCTTCTTAACTTCAAAGATCTTAATATTCAAATTAAGTAAATAATTCCACCATCACTTTATAATCTTATAATTGAGATAGTGGTCTATACATTTTCTTTTAGCATGTTTTAAGTTTTAACAGTTTATTTTTTTCAGAGGCAAAATGTTCCAACCAAACAATTCTGCTGAATAACCAAATTTAATTTCTACCATTTACATAACTAGAGTGTGGACAGAATGATGAAATTTCACCTTTTAGCAAACGTTAGATGAATCATTTCAATTCCATGAAATCAGAAATAAATATTTGCAAACAAATCGATTTAAGACAATGTACCTTACCTTCTTAATGGATTTCCATCAAGTCTTAAAGCCTGTAGGCTGGGCTCAAGCAAACCCTGATGAAAAGAAAATTTTATAGATAAAACAAATGATTAAGTCTTAACAACATATCTTTGGCACATGTAGATAATTTATTAAAATATCACCCTCAAGATAGATACAGGATCCAGATTATTAAGGAATTAACTTGCTAGTGACCACCCTAATAATACCAAACCAGATAACTACTAATGCAAAGTAACTACTTGACTTGATAAATTTACCTAGAAGGAGACACATGAGGAAAGTTGAAGAGGCAGCTCTTGGATGAAATTTTTAGAAAGATCAAGTTTTGTTATTTCCCCTGCTTCCTATACTTCAGACAGGACAGCACTCAGATTCAGTCATTCCAGAGAAAGCTCCTGAAAATACACCACCAGTTTATGTTAGCAACTTCAACCTATGGACAGATATATTAAATGAAAGATGTACTCTGAGCTTTCTGCCATAGTAACAGTATATGAGAAAGCTCAAATACAACTTAAGGAGCCCCAATTTTCCATTACCTCACATACAGATATATAAATCTTTCCAGTTTAGATATAGATTGGATTATGCTTCCTGTGTATATGCAAGATCTAATTGTTCCCCATAACTTATGCACCTCCATAGAAATATCAGTAGGTTCTACAGACATGTTTGTTCATCTTATATTATGAATCCGCTTCAAAAATTCTATTTACTTTTACTGTTGTAGGAAGTATTTATTGCATGATAAAACTTTGTCTTCCAATAGAAAAGTATCGAGCAAACTTCCTCAGGAAAAATAGAATGAATATAGCTGACTCTATTAATTGGATACTACAGAGTCATGGATACTCTTTTACTCAAATCTACCAATCAATCAGGGGTACCTTCGTAAAATAGAAAACAAGATGGAATTAAATCTCAGGTAAGGCTGAATTTTTCTCTAAAAAATAAAAGATATAAAAAGAAAAAGAAAAATCGTGCTAACAAAAATTGTAAGTGATACCTTTGAGATTTGTGCACACTCTATATATTTGCTAGATTCAGGGTGAGGTATCAAACAAAGTAATTGTACACCATCTTTGTCAACCACCAAAACTTCACCAGGGTAGACCTCTCTCTCATATGTGGCCTCAATTAAGTCAAGTGCACAAGTCTCAGAAGCAAACACCACAGCTCCATTACTCCTTTTACCCATCACTAATGGTCTAAACCAATACGGGTCATGAACCACAACAAGCTTATCCTCAGTCATAAACACTATAGAATAGCACCTTCAAGTTGCTCACAGGCATCCACAATCCTCAGGAAGAAAGGTCTAGCTTTACAACCTCAGTATAAGAGCTAGTGTTAAAAATTGAACCATTATCTCCAAGCATAATCTTCAAAGTTTTGTAGTTTACTAAATTCCCATTGTAAGCCACTTTAACAAACCCAAACCTATACCCAGCAATAAAAGGCTGAACGTTTTTCAACATAGAACTACCAGCAGTTGAATATCTAACATGACCAATAGACATATCACCAAGCAACTGATCAAGTTTAGACTCACTAAAAACATCAAAGACTAAACCAACATTAGTAATAGACTGAAGAACCTTGTTATTTACAACCACTATACCTGCACCCTCTGGGCCGCGATGATGCAGTGTGTGTAGCACTAAATAGCACAAACGAGATGCTTCGGGGTCCCCATATATGCCTACAACACTACACTCTTCGTGGGGCTTATCGCCATCATCAAAACTATTAAAACTTTCATCTGGGTTTTCATTATTTATGGTAAAGAACTCGTATATAGCATTTTTTGCAAAGATAGAGAAGTCGGGTCTCCGTGTTTGGTACGTTAATTCCTATTTTTGAGGGAAGAAAGAGAGTTGTTGCTGGTTTTTGAGGAATATGGGAAGATGAATTTTCTGGGTTGGTTTAGGATTTGCAAAGAGGACGGGGATTTACTGAGCTTGTGGCTACCATGAATGATAATTTTTCTCCAAAAACCAGAGCGAGGGATTGAGGGAGACAATGAAATCTCTTAAAGTGCAAGCAACTTGTTCTAGGTCTCTTGTTTGCAAATTGATTAGACATTCATGACAATTATCATAAATTATTAAAATATAACCAATAATTTCGAAATACATCATAAAAACTATAAGATCTTTAAAAATTCTGATTTAAAACAAATATAAAAAAACACTTTTATATATATATTTTTATTTAAATATTCAAACTTCACAAAAATATTATATTCACTTCACAAACACTTTAAAATATACACAAATTATTTCGTGGTTCACTTATCAAAGTATTCAAATACATATTCAAGTTAATATATAAATAAAAATAAGTGTGGTTTCTAAATTCTTTTACAATCCATAAAAGATAAATATCAAAATAAAATAAACAAAAGTCTCCAATGGACTACAAACTAAATTAAGTGAATCGATTTCAGACGAATATCTACTATCCTCAAAACTTGGATGGTTCACCACCAATAGATAAGTTCAACTAATTTTTTAAACCTGAAACTGAAGGATGAGGTGAGTATACTTCGTGAGTAAATTAAGTATTAAAATAGATAAACACCACATAATATAAAATTATAAGTAAAAGTACTCTTTTGAAATACAAAGGTGCAATTCAAAAATCATTTAAAATGATCGAGATAAAATAATTGATTTGGTTAAAAGTATAAAATATATATATAAAATCATTAGACTGGTTTCCTTTTTCGATGATTACCTTGACTCTAGGCAATCCCGAGACCGTCAGTGGATTTTATATGCAAATGAAAACAATGATGTTTTATAAAAATTTAGTTTAAAATGCTAGAAACAAAATAATGCATAATTTAGAAAAATAGGTCCATCACTGACGTTGGCTCGAATAGTCACGTGGTGACATTCATAGTTAACCCGACGGGGACACACAGATGGTCGAATCAAACCTCAACAACTCATCAATACCACACCTTATACCATTTACTACCGGTGCACCTTCAATCACCTAGACGGCCTCTCCTCAGGTTGTCCTAGGCTACATTCCTGTAGCTACAGTAACCTAATTCTGACCTTCATGGTTGTTATCATCAGTATGCATATATATATCCATATAGTCATACATTTTCAATAAACCTGTAAGAAAGTATAAACATGAGCATCAAAATATTTATTAAATATAAATTAATCTGGCCTCTTAACCCTTTCTCATCATAAATGCATTTTCCTCTTAAATCATGTACATATACATAAGCAAGCATATGAATCAAAGCATAAAATATATAAAATTATCCTTTTTAAATATTTGCAAATAATTAAGAATAAGCAAAATTTGTATTAAAATAATAAAAATGTAAAGTTTCCACTCACAGTCTAGAGAGGGTATATGCTTCCTAATTCTCTTTAATTCTCGACACTTAATAGAGTCTATGCATCGGATAGTCAAACATAAGACTGCCCTTCTATCCTATGGGTAGATTTTGACCCTTGTCTTTCGATATTTTGGTGTATCTTTGGATGGGGAGGAGACTATAGATATTTCTACCCTCGAGCATTTTGATGAGCGATCCTTGGGTAGGATAGGGCTCTAGAGGAGGGACGATGAGACTTGGGTTTGCAAGTCCTCTACTTTTAGGTCTCAGCCAACTCGTCGCACATCTCAGCACACTCCTTCTAAGCTTCCCCCTCTTTTCGATTCTCTGATAGCTCCTGACTCTTTTGCACTCCACCTAATCCACCCTCTTCCTCTTTCGATCATTTGACTCTCCATACTCTCGAGGCTCGCTTTGGTAGGCTTGAGACCCGTATTGGGGCTCGCTTTGAGGGCTTGATCAATTCAATGCCCGCTTTGACAGTTTTGAGAGTCGTCTGAACCACATAGACAACTCCTTTGCTGACTTGCAGGGACAACTTCGAACTCGCCTTGATGGGATGGACTCTTCTATTACGGATGTTCTTGATCATATACGCCGCATGTTTTGATTGGGTCCCGACACATTTGTTCTCTTTGTTTTTGTTTTTGCTTTCTTTTAATGATGCCAAAGAGGGAGACATATGCATATGCACATTTTCATTTTACTTTTTCGGTTTATTGTACTCATGTGATGATCTTTTAAATTTCATGGTTGTGTGAACTTGATGTATTAGTTTATTATCTATGAATATCACAATTTTCCACATTTGTCTTTTTTGTCATTGTGGATGCTTAATTATACTTGTGTGTATAATGTTTAAGCTTATTTATACTTAAGTGTATTTTTTGGTGCCTTATGTTATTTTTCTTGAAAGTGATAGGGGGAGCACATACGCATTCATCAATTTGTCATCATCAAAGATGGGAAGATTATTGACTTGTCATGGCTCTTACTTTTGATGATAACAAAATGGATGATCAAAGACAAGTAGAAAATCAGAGATCAACAATCTAAATGAAGAATTCTCAAGTGCTATATAATTTGTTGATTTGATGTAAATATGGTTAAGGTTAAGCTCAAAGTTTGTCCTTAAAATATTTTATAAAAGATTTCATTATCTCAAAATATTTTATGAAACTTTTTGAAAAGAATCTCAAAAACTCCCCTCTTGTTAAACTCAAAATGCCTTGAAATAAAAATGTTTATATTTTTAAGAATTCAAGGGTTCATTCAAACAAACAGGGTGATTCGTTCAAATGAATAGGTTGTTCTTCAAAACACAAAGAGTTTGATTTTTATCGATCAAACGAATAGGAAGGTTCAATTGAACAAATATCAAGTCTCGATCGAACGAATTGTGTTTCCAAAATAAACAGGGGACTCGATTTTTGTTGGTTGAACGAACAGGGGAGTTCGTTCGTACGAAGTTGTGCCAAAGTCTATTCAATCGAATGAACAGATCCTTTCGATCGATCGACTCATCGCAGATTTAAAAAATAACAGCTAGTTTTTCTTTCCAACGGTCATGTTTTTCTTTCCAAAGTTCATATTTTTCTTAACACTATAAATAGTTCCCTCATTTGCTCTTGTATTTGTTCTTGAATGTCTTGAATTACTGTTACATTAACTTAAAAGTAAAAGCACATTCTTAAGCTTAATCTTTCATACCATTAGGCTAAATCTCAAAACCCTAGTTCTCACACCTCATTTCTTCTTCTTATTCTTTTGAGAAGGGTTTGAGAAATTGTTGTAATTCTTATTTCATATCTTTCTTGTGTATTTAAAGTGATTGGAAGG
>JAVXUL010000014.1:1416620-1434497 GCA_035590515.1 Trichilia minutiflora | reverse complement strand
GGCTCGCATCTTGTACTTGGACTTCACATTACCAGATATGTGATAGGTACAAAAACCATGAACTGCTTCAGGGAAGATTGTATAGATTCCCTTCTGGATGCTATTGTGTCGATCTGAAATGAACACTAAATCTTCTATCGGGTAGATGGCTTCACGTAACTTAACAAAAAATCACTCCCACGAAGCATCATTCTCTGAATTAGCAATACCAAATGCAATTGGGAATATTTGATCATTTTCATCAAGCGCAGCAGCCAAAAATAATGTTCCCCGATATTTACCTTTCAAAAAAGTTCCATCGACAGCAATCACAGGTCGAATGTAATTACGAAATCCACGGATACAAGAACTAATAGCCATAAAAAAAAATACATGAAGTTATCTTCATCATCCTTTTCAAAAGCAGTCACTGAACCTGAATTTTTGTCTCCCATCATATGATAGTAAAGTAGGAGAAGTTTGTATGACAAGCAAGGATTGCCAAACACAAGCCTCAGTGCTTCTTCCTTACTATGCCATATCTTGGAATACGATAATTATACTCCATATTATCTCTGAATGTTATCACGAATATTTTTTGGCATATAAATCCTATTGGTGTCGGTGAATTTGTCCTTAATTAGCTAGCCAATTAATCGAGTGCTTGCTTGTCGATGAGTATCTTGCAGCAGATCATTCTGGCAACTATAAATTGAATACATTCCATTTACTCTAAAGTACTTATTATTTCCAGGTTTAGTTGCACGAATACGCCATTTACATCCCTCGTCTCTACACTTGGCCTCAAAACGATCTGTTGAAGATTTGCACACCTTGATCTCTAAGTGATTTTTTAATGCCATCAACCTTAATTTATCCCTTAATTCCTGTTTCGTACTGAAAATTTGGCCAATCGATACATCACCATCTCTTGTACTTGATGAAGCATCATCTGACATTATTGTAGCTGGTGGAATAAGAGGCAAATATCTGAAGTACTGATCGGATGATGAAGGTGGCATTACACCAGTACTTCTATACACATTACCATAATTAGTAGTACCAACATTATTTCTACCTCCACCAATAAACTCATTACCACCAATGTCTGTCTCAAAGGTATGATAATCTTCCTCTTGCCCTTGCTCTTGCTCTTGCCCTTGCCCTTGCTCTTGCTCTTGCCCTTGCCCTTGCCCTTGCTCTTGCTCTTGGTCTGGTTCTTCTTGTTGATAACCTTGATGTTGATAATCAAAATAATCAACATTATATAACTCAACATTCTACGGCAGTTTAGTATCAATATTATTCAAATCCCTCTGACCAGTTTGTTGAAATTGTGTTGGCATTGCAGCAACTGCACCTCTCACTGTATTACTTCCACTTGAGGATCTAAATGACGGTAGCTGAACTATAGGTGAATAATAATGTGGTAAAACCCCTGTATCATTCAGGTCTTCTCTACAGTTCAATCCACTGTCACGTCGTTCAATGGTGACAAACAACGGACAACAACCCTTCACACTTGCAACATAACACGGACTATTGGCAAACTTATAACCTTCAAAGCTAAATTCATCATTAATAAGAACAGGTGGAAGTGGAGACCCTGCCGCTTGATATATTGCCTTCATTGTCATTATCGACTCTTCAAGATTAATATTAAATCTCCCACACACCATATGAACAAATTCAGTATAACTGATATTTGTATCCACAGGAAAAGTCATTATCGATCCACCCATATATACCTCACCACCGTCTGCAGTGGGTTCCCATGAACCTCCACTTCGAACAACAAGCAGTAATCTTTCGCTCATACCTGTACTCGAACGAATAAAAAATTGAGTTTGTTAGTTGTACAGTAAATAACGACTTAAAAATAAATTAAGGGAATGTAACATTAAATAATATAACAATTTCATAAATAATATTAATATAAAAAAATTCTTAATTACTGTATCTAAAAAATAAAGACTGCAAAATGAACAATAAAAAATTAATTAATTAAATTATTAATTAAATAATATTTTTAATTTATAATTAATAATTTTGTCATTTACGTTATAAATTAGATATAATTATAAATAATTATTTCAATCATATCATTATTTTATTAGTCTAAATTATTTTTTCTATTTATTTATATTTTAGTTCCATTTATTTTAATTTTTATCTAATTTATAAAATAAAAAAATTTATAATTACCTCATTAAAATAAATGCTAAATAAATAAATTGTATTTATACATCTAAAATAAATACATAATCTATTACTAATATATTATATAAATTAATTAATTAATTAATTAATTAACAATAAGTTTTTATAATTATATTTAATAAATTAAATATCGATGACGTGGCACCATATGATGATGCCACGTCATCGATCGATGGCACGCTGGGCGCGTCCCAGCGCACCATCGATCGCCTTTCCACGTTTTCCTCTGCCCATTTCTTCCACCTTCTTCGATTTCCTACGTTTTTACGGTATACAAAAATTCTAACACTACTACCAGCATTATTATTATTCAATTACAATCATAAAACAAAAATTATATTTACACGTACCTTATAATCACAAATGTACGAGAGATCCTCAAAATGTCTGAATTTTTTTGGTGTTAACTTGTCAGGATGCAAAGCTGAAAATCCCGAATGCCAATATTTATTTTTGATTTTAAAGGCAATTTGATCAGAAAATAGTGATTATGATTATTTTTGATTGAAATTAGTAATAGTGGATATTTTTGAATTTTCTCGTAAACAGTAGATATTTTTGCATAATTCCCTTCTTTCTATTGCTCACCGCCATCATCATCTATTCATGTTCCAATCATCGCCTTACATTCAGCCACGTGGGCCCCGAAATCAACAGCCCAGATTAACCTGCACGGCGGTCATGCGAGGAGAACAAGAAAATGTATGGCGAATCCTCGTAAAATGTATGGCGAAGCAGATTAATGAGAGAGCTCTCCGACATGTTATTAACCGACAAGGTCTTGCAGTTTGCTGTTTTGCAGGAAGCTGCTTTGGGAGCTGATCGTTATCTCTCTTCTCTTACTACAATCAGCGACGTGGAAGTCTCAGCTGATTTGCAAGTAATGGAAAAGAAAGTTCTTTAATAGTTATGCGATAGTTTAGATAGTATGGGGTATTTGAGATGGGCTTTCTTTGAAATTCTGATTCTGCGGTTCTGGCGCTATGAGTAATGTCAGCTCGTGAACAAATAGTTTTGCTTTGTTGTGTTTGTTGGCTGAATTGCACGGATTTTTTTAAAGAAAATTGGGTCCTTCACATATGCTTAATGCTAAGAGAGGATATTTAGTGTCATGAGTTTGGAAGGAGAAGAAACTTTATGTAATCTTGTGAGTAGGATATGCTATCTACGAAAAAATAACATGAAAAATTGCAGTTTTAATTTAATTAATTATTATTATTATTTTTTACATCTCTAGTATGTTAGTTATGACAATTGATGATCATGTTGAGTCATTTTGCATTTCCATCTAAATTCTTCTACTGAAATGGGGACCTGAGGGATTAGTTATACTTACTTTTTGTTTGGTTTCTAATGTGCTATACGATACAGACAAGGGATTATATTTAAGACTTTCAATTTCTTCCTCCTTTCCGTTCAACTGCAAAAACACAACCACGGTTGTTTAGAGTTGTATGAGAGTTGTGTTACATTGGATGGTGGTATTTGTGTGTAGTACTCCATATCTATGGTGGGAAAAGCTGGAGTCTTGAGCAAATTATAATTAATACTGTTAGTAGTCCTGCAATATTTGCCAATTTCTGTAGGTTGTTAAAGTATATGTATCTGTCTTTGGCGATGATAGAGGGAAGGAATTTGTCATTGCTGGCTTGCAGTCAAAAGCAAAGTATGTACGTAGTGAGCTGGGGAGGCATATGAAGTTGCGGTTACTCTTGAGATATGCTTTATTGAAGATGAATCTTTGGAGAGAGGAAGCCAGGTAAGAATTTATCATGTGTTATTTTCCCCTCCACATATATGGTTCTTTAGCATGAGAGTAAAATTGAATCCATGGTGTGATTCACAGTTCTCTTTCACAATTATATTCCTGATCTCTGTCACAAACATGAGAGTTGTGGTTCTTTCTATGTGTTTGTTTTACATTAAAATGATTCATAGCTGATCAAAGTTGACCCAAAGTCCATGCTTGCACATAGAGGCTAAATTGGCTGCTGTTATTTGCTGTTTACAGATTCAATGTGTTGGTACAGAGAATCGGCACTCCCAGGATCAATAGGATCAAGTCTAGTACTAAAAATGATTTTTATGATCCTAGGTCCATGCTTTCCATGAACATTGTATCTTTCCTAATGCAAATATGGCTTTGATTTGATCTTTGAAACAGTTCATGCAGCAAGCTTCATGGGACAGTCATGTTTGCTCTATGCAAGATTTCTGACTCGGACACTTTTTAGATCTTATGCTGTTCTTGTACATTATTTCCTCTCAACATAAGTTGCCCCATTGAGCTCTTATAATACATTCAACTCTATCAAGATTTGGGGCTTTCTCCTGATGAATTTGTAAATACAGATTTTTGTGCACGGTCCTAGTTTGGATGTTCCGGGATGTTCAACTGCTGTTGTTTCTTTCCATCACATTTGGTTTTCTACATGCATCAATTCTAGAATTTGTGCACACTAGATGAGTTATCAATGATAATATGATATTGTAGTATGGAAATGCGTTGTGTACACTGCTTAACCAACATATGGATCTTAGGAACCTATTTCTGTCTTGATAGAAGGAATTGACTCTTAAAAGATGTAAATTATCTTTGCATTATGCCAGCATTTCTTTTGAATTCTGAATGATGAACATATTTCATGTTTCTGTTCTTTTACACTATGATCTTATATTAGATTAGCTATTTATTGTTATAATAACTACTTACATTTGGCCATTTGTGCATCAGCTCATACTGATTTGTTCTTTTAAGTTTTAACCATTTCAGGTCGTTGCAATATTAGCTAAGATAAAGGCTGAAAAAGAGGCAGCAAAAAGTGAAAATAGAAAACAATTTGAATAACCTGATTTGCCTGTAGATGAGAGAGAGGCGATGACCCTGATGAGGACATCACACACACGAGATAGCCACCTGACTTGTTTGCTGGGTTTCAGTTGTTCAACTTACAGCACATCATTCCTTGTCTCAGGTAGTTGTATCCTTGATTATCATTCTAGCATTGGTAAATTTGTTGGTTAAATTCTGTCCCTCTATCTAAGTTCAATTATCACTCAGGAATTTAGTATTGGCTCCTATAATTTTTTTAAAAAATTTTTTATACTTACTGATTTACCTGTCTGATTGTACTTCTGCCAAAACTTGATTTTGTTGGATAGCTTGTATGTTCACCCTCATCTTCTTTTCTTTAATATAATCACATTCATTTCCTTTAAAAAGATTTAACCAAAATTTAAGAGCAAGAGTCAAGAATATTGGGGCTGTTATATTGTTGATATGCAGAATTATTTTGCAAAGATTGTTTGGTTTGTAATCTGAATTTAGAGTTTGTCGTAGCACTAATTGTTTAGGTTGAACAATTTGGTTTTCACTCACAATTTAGATTAAACCATTGCCTAATGGATGCAGGGTGGAAATATTGATCATGTCGCCATCAATGGACAGAAGCAAGTGTCTGGGGTGTTGATATTCAAATCATTGACAATGTGATTTCATATTATCCAAAATTTTGTCCTGTTTGTCTGCTGGTGCTGTTCTGCTATACAATATATGAGTTTAATCTGTTGAAGTTTAGTTAGATTCATCTAAGAAAGTTACTGAGATTTGGAATGTCAGAATGAAGGCAGTTTTCATGTAAAGATTTACATGCAGTAAGAGTGTGTGTTTTGTTTCTGAAATGGAGATTTGGGTAAAAAATGAAAAAAACAATTAGGCAAGTAATAACCTGTCACATTCCAGCTGCTTGTTAACAACTTGGTCGGAATTAATGATTAACTCATCTGGCTAGGAAAACCCTGGGTTTCGACTATTAAATGAAAATCCTGGTTACAGCAACAAGGTACTGGAGACACAAAATAACAAGAACATTTGATTTCTTCTGCTTACCTGGCTAGAGCTCCGCAAAGTAATAAAGGTTGCATCTAATATGATTAGAAAGCATAATTGTACCTTAAAAAAATCATACAACAGGCTACAAGAATTCATCAAATCTTAAACATGGTATATGTTCAGGGCAAGGTAATGACTTTGGGGGTTGTACTATATGAGCCCCTAAATTTTGGGCTACAATTTCAAAGTTTTTCGTCAAACTTTCTAACCTATTATTCTATTTGTTAACTCTTTAATTGTATTTTTATAAATTAGTTTTGTAAGTTAAATTTGTAATAGAAAAATTAGAAATTATAGCATATAAATTAAAAAATAAAAGTTTAAAATCATAAGTAAAAGTTTAGGACATGGTGCTGTGCTGTAACATAACTTGGATACGTTTAATCGTATTGTCATATATTTAACTCTTCGATTGCAAGTTTTAAAATGTTTTTCATTGTTTTTTCAAGATCGCTTTATGTTCAACTTCTCAATGCTTTTGTTACAATTCTCAAATTTTTTTATTATAATTCTCAAACTTTTATTATATTTTCCAAGTGTTTGCAATGTAATTCATTAGTTAAAATTTGCGATGTAAAGGTAGAAAATTCCAATGAAGAAATTGAAAACGAACGAATTGAAGAAGTTCAAATGATATTCTGTAGTCTTAGCCTCGAAACATTCAACCAGGATTGTGAAAAGATTGGTGCAATATAAAGATGTGGTGGTGGTCTTAAAAGCATTGCAAATTGGAAGTTGGAAGTTGCTACCAAACAACGTGTATCAGGGACAGAATGTAATCTGCTTTTGCCAAGATTAAAACAGGAATTGGGGGCCTAAAATTGATGAAGAATTTATTATTTTGATCGGCCAAAAAACTCACCGAAATGAAAGTTAAAACATCAATAACAATGGCCATGGCCAATCAAGTGAAATTTCTCAAATCCTCAGAAAAAATTTCAGACACATAGAGCATCGATGGAGGTCTGCTAAAGGCATACACCAAAGATGAAACAGTGCTAATTTCATTGACAATTATTCCTATATCCAGCTCAACTCAAATGTGCACCGAAATTGGAAAAGATTTCATAATATTCAATGATGACCCTTTGCTTCAGCTTTCTTTTGAGACTTTGCCTTCGACTGTGGGAAAATAAATACATTAGACAAGCATTCCCAAAGACAAATTCTTCTTCTTTTTGACATACACTGGGAAAATAATGATACGGATAAACAGAAACACAGCTAGAATAGCATATTAGCACATCCTCAGCAAGAACAACATGAAACTATCAACTAGACAGCTTAATAATCGTTATGAACTAGACTATATTGGTCTCTTCATTATTCTCATTCTTGCCTTCGCATTTTCCCTAACAGTAAGTTGATGTTTTCAATCCCATTAAACACTCGTGTCTACTAAATATAATAATAATTTTCAACATCTTTGCGCCTTCAATTACATTTTTTCCTATGGCAACGAACAGTTCAACCACAAAGTTTATCAAACCCTGGGATTCTTGAATTACATGCCATTTCCCCTATATACTGACGATAAAATATTCCAAGTAGCACTTTCCCATGTTTTTTTTGGCATCAACAGACAGATATTAGTTATTCGGGCAAACCTTCAATAAGGATCTAAACCTTAAGAGCACTTGGTTTGATGCAATCAATAATCAATTTCAAAAACCTAGGGATAGCAGAGAACAACAAAACTATACCTTATTAATTTCAGATTTGAGAACCTATTTTAAGACTTTATCTAAAGTGATTATTAAACACATTTTTTAAGAACTTTTGTATCTCTTAATTTTTAAAATAGCCGGACATTCTCCAATGCGGAAATCAAATACGACCTTATTTTCAACAAGGTTATATAATACTAGGAATGACAACTTGTCTATAAGTTAAACATTCACCAAGTAATGCTATGCATTTCAAAATTTAACCCAAAATATTCTACTCAAACAATGTGGCATTTGTCATGTAAATAGTAAGATTTACAACTTATCCTTAAAATTGTGAAAATTATGCCTCATATTTGGGATTAAAAGAAAAATATCACGAAGTGAGTTTGGGCAGTAACAATGAAGTATTATTACACACCCTTACGGCGCATGAAATTTGATTTAAAAAAAAAAGCTAGACCTCTGATATTATAAATAAAACACTATAAATTGATATTAAATTATCAAAATTAGCCAAATACATAGTATCTAAATCCAATGAAAAAAAGAATGAAAAAAATGCAGCTAGAGTTATCCACAAAAAGTCATTAAACCCTAACATTTTAAGTTAGAAACAAACTAAATCATAAATGAAGAACAAAGAATGAGTGTTCGCACCTTGAGGTACTTGAGCTTGATGTTTCCATAAACGAGCCCAAGCGAAAAAGCCGAAACCCTAGCGACCTATACTCACATACCCAAATGACAAAATCAACAATATTGACCAAAACTTCATCAATTCAAACGAGAAACAACGAAATCTTTATTTTAAAAATAATTACTTGAGTTAATTAAAAGAAAACAAAGAATGATATTTACCAAGGCGAGGGTGCTCGTGCCTGAGTAGGGACCTGGAGGAGTCGCCATCGTATGGTTTGTTTGAGGTTCTGGAGGGTCTTTTAGGGGGTGCGAGGGGAAAGACGAACAACAGTCTATAACATTTAACAATTAACAAGAGACGACCAGCCTCACGTTTGGGACTCAAATGGATTTTTAATTTTAGTTGCAAATCGAAGGATTCCAGTCCACTTCATTTTAATAGTCTGCGCTCGAGTCCGCATGGTCAGAGTTTAAAACGTAGTCGTTTCATTAGTCTAGTATTAGTTGTTCATCGGGCTTGGCCCAGGGCGGCCCAAGTCTAGTGCTGGAGCTTTGTTAACTAGAATAACTCTTTACCTTTTTGCGAGGTAATTCACTGTGCTTCAAATCCAGACTAATCCTTTGATTTGAAATTAGATAAAACCCTTTTACGTTTAAGTGATTCTGAGTAATTTTAGAAAATTCGAAAAAAATAGTTAGTACTTAATGATTAAATTTGGATACATATTCCATGAAAAAAATAGCATATGGATTTAACACAAGATTACAGAATAAATGGCATGTATAAGATATAAATTAATAAAACTGGATACACATCTTCAAGATGTTAAATAATTAGTTGCTTTAATGCGTCTCTAATTTGTTGTTATTTATTTCGATTTGATTTTGAATAAGTTTCAGCACTGTGAATAGATAGTTGTTTAAAATTATATTCACCAAACTTTCTATACATTGGACGAAATATATCACTCACATTCACTAAACTCAATCATGAATCACACTCACATGCGTGCTCTTTCAGTAGGCCAAAAACTCTCACTTGTAACCTGCTACTAACCTAACAAATTGCCATGGGCTTATCCCATTGTCCTTGGTGGGTGCATGCATGCCTATTTGATTTGGTGAGTGCATGGCTGAAGACAGTCGTACACGGGCGAGTTGGTGAGGGCATGCATGGCTACCAACTCTTTTTCCAAAATTTTAGCATGTTATAAATATTGATGCTCAGTAGGATAGAATTGGTTTATATCAACATTGTTAGTAAACAGTTTCACACACAGAGAGAGTTGTTCAATGGCACATTTTAAGGATTTTTTTGAAGGGTATGACAATCATTCTCATGTTAAATATTTGCTGGAACTATTGATGCAAAGGATACTAAATGTTGCATTGAGCACAAATCTTGTTGCAAATTGGCATCACTCACCAAGAAGACAAAACCATGGCTAAAAGCTGAGCATAGGCTTGAATGGACTCCACTCCTATAGTTGATTTTCTAGTTTTTATAGAGAGTAGTAGGAGGAAGAAGAGAATGCTTTTCTTGCGAATGATGCTTAATCTTTTTGAAGATTGATACCTATATATTTATACACATGTAATTAGAGTTTCTTATATTTATAAATTTTTGACAATTGATACCTTATTTGTTGAGGTAAAAGTGTGTACTAAAAGAATAACAATTATGTTTACTAGAAAATAAATGAAGTGGATAAAATTAATGGAATGAAACATGGGAGCTTTAAAGACATGACGACCCGATAGGTTGGCTACAGTGAATGTGCATACTCCACAACAAAATCACTTAGCAACCATTTAAAGATCGCCTTCTAGGATACCTTAGAGACAGCTAGCAAAGTTAATGCTTGAGTAAAAAAAATTGATTAATTTTCAACAAAGAATTGAAGTTAATAACTCTTTATTTAAAACTGGTGCATATCACAACCCATTCATGAAATTCATACGTAATAACTGTTGCAAACTCTTAGGATATATTTCAATATTCAAAATACAACCTAAAAACCTATAAAACATCATAATATTTCAACCAATCATCTCAATTCAAAACTTATTTATTTACTCTCAAAATATTCATCTTAAAAGTAATCTAAAATCTTATCATGAAAACAAATAATAAATCTTATTCATTTCAAATCAACATTCTCAAATCAATATAAAATATTTCCAAAATACCTTAAGAATATCATTCATCAAGCATTCAAATCATTTCAAATATATGCAACTTTGAAATTAATTTACAAATAATGCTTACTTTCAATGAAAACATACATCTCTTATTTAAATACATCTCATTGGACTTAAATATTAAATCTGTGAATCGAGTATGAGAATATACTAGAAATCTCTAAGTTCTTACAATGTCACTAGCACTTGGGTTGCTCAACTACGTTCCTATTCACTTAAAACTAAAAGGTGGGAAGGATGAGTATATAGATATATACTCCGTGAGGAAACTAATATATAAAATAGTTACATACAAATATTAAAATAAATATTTAATTAAAAAGGGTTTTAAAATAAAATCATTTAGGAAAAACATAGAAAACACTTTAATTGTTTGAAAAACTTGGTTTATTCACTTGAAAATTATTGGGATAGCTCCTGATCTTAGTGATTACTTTGGTCAAGAGCGACCTTCAGATCGTGAGTGAGTTTTCTATATAAATAAAAATCAATGATTATTCAATAGATATTTTATTTAAAAACCTTTCCATCACTGATATTTATTTCGAATAATCACCTTACTAGACTTGTGATTGTCTTCGATATTTTCATCTAATGGATCACTTCACATCATAATGTATATAACCATCCTCCTTTATAATGGCCCAACCAGTGCACAAATCACCTAGGACGGCCACTATCTCAATCTACTCTTGGCTATTACCCTATAGCTATAGTAATCATATCTATCCTAACCCATTAGCTATATTATCATATAATAATCAACATGAAATCCAAATCAACAAGTACTTATAAAACAATAAGAGGAAATTTTTAATAATTTTCCATCATATGTAAATAAAACAGGCCATTCTCATTTAATTAAACCATATTAGTCACTTGGACCTTATATAAATGTCAACTACATCACAACCATACATTTCTTTATTTATAACAATGAGATATAAAAAAAATTAACTATCTTATTTAAAGCACTTAAATTATATGAAACACTTAAAAGCAACGAAAAACATCTAAAGTTTCATGCACTAGTAAGGAGGGTATGCACCCTCTATTATTCCTCATGTCTCTAAAGCTCTTCTCTTGGAGTATTGAGACCTATTTTATAAACATTAATAATAACATTAATTTTTATACCTCAAATGATATCAATACACTCTTATATGTTATAATTATGATTACTAATTCTGGGTTTCCAAGTCAGAACTTGCCTATTAAGTATTATTTTGTTTTTTGACTCTTTATCTAATTTTCATCAATGAAATCTTATGGCCATATTTATTAGGAAATTGTATTCGCATATTCTAACTCTATATCTTGAATTTATAATTAATTTATAGAATTCCTTTAATGAACAATAAATCGTAGATATTATATTTCATTATATTGCTAATCTATGCTTGAAATAAGCTAAAAGTCTTACCTACGACTTGATTAAGTCCTAGAAAGACAAGATTTTTGTCGAATGTGAGAAACCCTAACTTGCTTCAAGCCTTAGCTTTCTTTTGTTCTTATTTCTTGCTAAAAATGATTAATACAACTTGTAGAGAGTTGAGGATGCTAGTTGATTGTTTTTTTTTAGTGGAAAATTTGAGATTAATCGAAAGAATCTATAAGAAATGGGAGAGACATTTTTGAAAATTTTAGAAAGAGAAGAAAAGAAATTTAGGGAAGAAGAAGAATGAAGAGAATGAAAGAAAAAATGACCCATTCATATCCTTGGCCTCTATTTATAAAACCTTATACATTTATAGTTGTTGAGGTTTGAAATTGAATATGACTGTTACGATGATGGATCCTCGTCGGAGGTAGTAGGTTGGCTGGATTGTCCCTTGTAGAGCCTCACCTCCAAGTCTCTACAAGACAATAACATGCTAGTAGTCACGTTGGATGGGGTTTCCGACAGAGAAACTCTGATACCTAAATCAGATATGGTAAGAGAAAGTATGATGAATTTCGAAAAGCTAATCAAAATAGAATGAAAGGAATGGAGCTCTGTTACCAAGTGTGGAGATGGGAGAACAAGGAAAGAGTACCCATAAGCAGAGAGCTAACAAGAGCTTCAATTCTAAAAATCTGAAATCCAAAATCCCCTATTTGATGAACAAACCCTCTTTATATAGTGCCTTGATGATGTGACTAGGCATCAGAGAATGGGAATGATGGGACCTTAGTGCCCTTAGATAATGTGTGACCGCCTTTCATTAATACTGTAGTTGACATTCTTGCTAATTCTATGTCTGCTACTGTCATATCGTCTAAACATGGATGAAAGATGGGACAGACAGCTCCTAAGACAGAGCATCAACTTTCATCATAGGGTCTGTCATATCAACGATCATTCCCATTTTTTATAGCATAGGCGCGTGATTAGGGATTCTTTGGTTGGGGGCTTTATGCAGGTTGGTGAAGAGGAGATGCTTTCCCTGAGAGGCCGCTGTAGTTTTAAAGCTGACTCTGTGCTTTCTAGGGGACGGTTGGGTCATTTTGAGGAAGACATGACTTCCTTGAGGCCTACGGCTGCTACCTGTCTGAGGGCTTCAACTGCTGGTACCTGAGGGCTATAGCGCATTTTTAAGTCTTGCAGGTGAACCACCTGAGGATCGTCGGATGCTCCCAGACGGTGGTATGTGTTTACTTAAGAATTCAACTTCTTGGGACCTGAGCCAATTTTGCCTGAGAGGATGACTCCCTGGGGCAGGAGACTGGACTCCCCCGAAAGGCTGACTCCCGGGGTCTTGAGACAAATTTGCCTAAGAAATTGATCTACTGGCATCTGAGATGGATTTGCCTGAGAGGGTGACTTCCTGAGACCTGAGATCAAAATCACCTGAGAGGGTGATTCCCTAGGTCTTAAGATCATTGGGGAGACTGGAATGCCTAGGGCGATAGTGCCATATTCTTTCCTGATGAGACCCTATGTGTCACTCTTATATTTTTTCCAATAGATAGTCCCCTAGTTTCTAATGTGAGATTTGAAAAGTGTACACTAGAAACTTATGTTTGGACCATTCTGGCTCTTTGGGGGGGAGGGGCGGACTTCTTGAGATCTGAGGCAAATTTTAATGTGAAGAAGATATTGGCTGAGATGTTTGGAGTGCCTGGGACGTTATCTTGCTGTTGAAAACCCTACTTGACGCAGCCATTAGGTGCTTGGTCATGCTTCTTCTCTCAAGGCCTTTAATTCGCCTTCGTTAAATGTTATACGTCAGGGGTTGTGTTACACAGTTGTCCTTGAGCTTACGGTATTTCGTACTTTAAAAAGATTTTGAATGCTTGACTGTGAATGGGCCACGTGTCAGAATTCTGATGGCGGGTACTCAACTATTTCTCGAGACGCAGAGGCATTGAAGGGGTTTGGACATGTGATCGTCCCCTGTCTTTTTAGATCGACGATGGAGATTAGACTTTTCCCACTATAAATACCCCCCTTCTTCGGTTGTCATTTTCACCTTTCTATCTTCTGCAAAAACTCTGACTCTGATGCTCTCCTACTTCTTTCTTTCTTTCGTTTCTCATTGCTCTTTAGTTTACTTCCTGTTTCTACTTCTTTGTGTGCTTGCAGGTGCTTGTGCTCGAACTTTTTCTTCGTACTTTGTTGTTATATCCACTATCTCTGCTAAAAGGTAAAGGGTTCTGGATCCTTTATAGTTTTTGGACTTTTACGCATCCTTGGGTTTTCCTATGATCAGAAAAATATCGAACAAGAGCAGACCCTCTGATGCTACCATTAGCGATTGGGAGGAGGCCAGAGATCCCATTAGGATCTAGGAGTCCGATAAAGATGGAAGAAATACTTCAGAGTAGGCTCGGGCCAGGAGGCTCAACGAGACAAATTAGTTCATCTCAACAGTCACTAAGGCAAACCTGCTGACCTTCTGACAGGCTTTGATATTTCGAATAACGTGTAACTGAGGGTATCGCATGGCAGTGAGATCCCAAGTAACCTGGTGCCAGGGAAAAAAGCGTTCAATAAGGAGCACCTACTATTAGAGGCCCTCTTTTCCCTAGAAAACTATTTTGTCAGGCTCTTTGAAGCCTTCAGGATCTCGCCCTACCAGCTTACCCTGAATATCTAGAGGATCTTGAGCGGTTTATTCGTGCTGAGCTTCCTCAAGGAGAGTCCCGTTCTGACTTTTGAAGAGATGTTGCATTTATACTCCCTCAAGAAGAATACCAGCCAGTACCCTGATTGGTACTTCTTCCAAGTTCGTGGAGGGTTCCAGTCTAGAGTGAAGGGCACTCCTTCCTGTAATAAGGACTAAAAAAATCGCTGATTTATCATTAGCAGAGACTGCACCTAGCCATCTCCTTCCTCCCTTCCTCCCTCCTTCCAGGAGCCTGGTAAGCATTGATATATATTTTTATTATTTATTGAGGAGGAAGTTATACCAATATTGATGGGTTTTCCATTGCAGTTGCTGGGAGGGACCAGGTGGACATCTCAGTGGGTGTGGAAAACAAGCTCCTGGAGCTTTTCATTATGGATGTCAAGCAGCTGTGAATGTGAACAACATGATTGCTTTAGGGATGACATTCAAGGTAGTATCTAGGATCGAGCTCTCTAAACTGAGAGTTCAAAGGAATAAAGGTAAGGGGTTCTTAAACCACTCCCTCTGACTGAATTGTTTACTCTCGTCTTGAAGGCTAGCTATGTCTTCTTTGTTGCAGAGGCAGGGACCGAAAAAACTCTGGCGACAGGAGGAGGTCTAGCGATGTCTTGAGGAGCATGCTCACAAAGGGAGCCTTGAAAACATCCAAGGTCGCAGACTCGAAGATGAAGGCCCTGGGTGATAAAGAGAAGGGGCCTGTGAAAGGGGACCCTAACCCTAAAAAGACTCTTGAGAAGGAGGGAGGGAAGAAAATCGCCTGCCCAAAGAGAAGGGCATTTCCTTCAAGGAGCCTTGAGAGGTACTAGAGAAGCGCCCCCAGAAGGTTGACTCGGCCCTGACCAAGGATAAAGGAAAATGCCCCATGGATGAAGGCCAGGCTGAGGCGTAGAAGAAGCAGAAAGTAGACCTCCCGCCTCGCCCAACTGATGGTCAGTTAAAGAGGGTCCCATAACGTCTGACGGGAAGGAAAGTCTCCCAAGTCCAGGGATAAAATGAGCGAAAGGCCTCAGGTCAGGGCAAAAAGCAGTAGGTCAACCCAAAAGGACTTTCAGATGACAAACCCTCGGGCTCGGGGGTTGGGCAAGGATGAGAGGAGCCACCTTTCTTCGTGATAGAGGACTCATTCTCGATCAACAAGGAAAGTGTCGGGGATATAAACGAGATTTTTGTAGAGGATCTCCCTAAAAGTAAAAGGGAGAATTTTGGGTACCTCCTTCTCCTGATGAATTTTGCCTAGGAGGTAATCTCGCTGAAGAGGGGTGAGGATATGGCAGGAGTTCCTCCAAAGGAGGCTCTTAACTGGTTGAGCGTCCTCTCTCATCGGATAAATCTTTTTCTTCCTTGAGCTTTTGTGGTTTCTCTTTCTTTAGGAGATACTTACCATTCTTGTGTCTTTCCTTGATCCAGAATGCCTACATGTTGGACCTGTTCATCGACGACTTCAAGAATGCCCTTGCTATCAAGAAGCAGGCATTCAAGACCGTGAAGAAGTTAAAGAAGAGGGCCTAGGATATGATAGCGACTACTTAGGAGTAGGCTATTAAAGAGAGAGAGGAGATGACTTTCAAGGTTACTACCCTGGAGGGGGAAAGGGCTCAGTGGCTCAAGGAGAAGGAAGCCCCATAGGGGAAGCTATTAGTCACTGAGACCCAGTCTGAGGCCCTGAAGGCCAAGAGTGAGCTTGCTGAGTGGGCCAGGTGAAGGGTCACCGGTGAGTTTAACAAGTTGAATAAACTGTACCGGACCCTGAAGGAGGAAGATAATCGTCGAAAGGGGGAGTACTCAATGGTCTTGTTAGAACTGATGAGATTGAAGGATAGGACAAATTTTTTAATTGAGGAGTTTCGGGTATTGGGAGAGGCACATTAAAATCTACAGCAGTCCTCCGAGGAACAAAGGAAGAAGTTGGAGAAGGTGCCTGCTCAATTCGTCGATTGGTATGATGAGGGAGTTGATAAAGGCGTGGACTTGACAAGCCGCCTCTTCCTCTAAGAGTACCTGGAGTTAGACCTGCACTGGTTGTTTAATCAGTTAGGATACGGCATCTTAGAAACTTCTGGGATTCATCCTCTAGATGATCCCTCTAAGATGGCTGCTGCTGACGGAAGACTAAGAGATAAAGTTCTTTCCGTTAAGACAGAAGGTCTTCCCAAGGTAACCATCGGGGGGTACCGAATCACTGGCCCCCCAAGATCAGTCAGTACTCCAAGAAGATGCTCCTCCTTCCTGAGTTGCACAGAATAAAGAGACCCCTTTAGTAAGAGAAGAGGAAGAAAATCCTTCTGCCCCTCAAACGTTGGATGAAGAAGCCCCTCTTGCCCCTTGAGTTGAGGATGTACCGATGGAGATAATAGACTGAGGATGAAAAAGGCCTCCCACTGAGTACCTTAGGACTTAGTATATTTTTTGTATTCTTTGGTATGTACAACATATACAAGTGTTATCCCAACTCTTCATGAATGGAAAGGAATTTCGCTTACTTCTGTGTCACCCGGGCCAATTTCTCTTCTTCACTTAACTAATTCTAAAGAAGCTTTAATCATAACTTGAGCACAAATCAGATAAGTAAACATAATCACTGATCATACTTTGGGGGTGACCATAAACATCTCAGGTTCAGAGGTACATCTGAGGAGCCTCGAAGCTTGATTTCACCCGAGACCCTAGGAGCATTCTCAGCTATGGCCAAGGGTCTTCACTTGGTGAGCCTTGGAGCTAAACTCCACCCGAGACCTTAGAAGCATTTTTAACTAAGGCCAGAGGTCTTCAAGAATCTTCACTTGGCTAGCCTTGGAGTTTGACTCCACTCGAGACCCTAGGAGCATTCTCAACTAGGGTTAGAGATTTTCAAAGGCTTAAAGCCCTTCTAGTTATTGGAAGATGACTTGGCACCACCAGAGATTACTGCATCTTAATCATAAATCAGATTTTAGACTCTTAGAATGCCTGACTTGGACTAAGAATTTATGAAAACCTGGGGTGGACAGGATCTGACATTATTGGGGATTATCGTGCCTTAGTCATAAACCAGATCTTAGACTCTCAGGATGCCTGATTGGATCAAGGATTTATGCGAATGGGGGGGGGGGGGGGAAAGATTTATAACTCTGAAAGGACTTGACACTATCAGGAATTATCACGCTTATGTCACAAATTAGGTGTT